>JAVFBX010214093.1:0-11762 GCA_034783855.1 Mopalia kennerleyi | reverse complement strand
TACATGTAATGGACGTGGTAGCAGTGGTTGGTGCAAATGTACTTTCCAGTCAAGCTGTTGGTTACTGTATTTTATTGCTTTTATCTTAAAGCAATGATCTGGAGCAGTTTCTACAAGATTTAATGAGCAAATAACTGGGACCATTTCAGAAGAACCATAGGCATTTTAAACCAGTGGAATATTTTATTTGTTAATTTTAATGCATTGGGACATTTAATTTTCTAATAGACAGGTTCATGAAAGTCAATATATTCAAGAAAACTACTTATATTTATTATCTAAGCATGAACTTATTAAAACCATCTGAATGTCTGATTTTGTTGTGTGCAGTGTTCAGTTGAATAGGCTAAAATGTTGTTTCTTCTATATTTCACCCAGTATGCTTTACTTATTTGTGATAACTCTACTTTAAGCAGTACGGCTTGCATTTGTCTGGTGATTTGTCAAGAACATGGATTTGTAGAACATTATTATTTCCTGTTGTAGGACAGAGGACTCTCAGACCTTATTCAATGATGCTATGGCATTGAATTTGACAGAAGCAAGCTATGCCTGGATAGTGACTGAACAAGCCCTTAATGCTCCAAACATTCCTGTTGGTAGGCCTCTTGTTTAATCATCTTCATATTTGCTACTATATCTTTAATTTATTCCAAAACAATTTCACTTTTCCAGTAGTAGTATTAGCTTGATTTTCGACACACAGGCATTGCATTGTGAATGAATATATTTAAAATAATAGGTGGTCAACAAAATGGTTTACAACAAAAGAAACCAAACTTATTTTTCTGGATTTCAATCAAACATTAAATATATATATGAGATACTTTTTTTTTCAAATCAATTACACATGGCTTTATTTCCAATGATGATTTTTACAAAGTAGAGTAAACTTGTGACTCTAGAAAAAGATACCCAAAAAATTCAATAGTACTGTTATACTGTCATGGATAACAGGACTAACTTGAACCTTTGCCAATCTGAGGGTTTGACTTTCAATTAAACATTTGTATACATTTTGTGGGAATCAATGTGTTGGAATCTTTACATACCTTTCTTTTTTTCTTTCCCCAAGCATAACTTACCCATATTTGATAATGTTTTCTAAGTGTAATGTTCCTTAAGTTTTAATCCAATATTAAAAATGATTCATAATAATCTCGGTATACATGTATATATAATAAATCTAAAACACACCTTTGTCAATTGGCTATACTTATTCAATTGTTTGCATTTCTTTAAACTTTGACTTGTAGGCATTATTGGAGCCTCTTTAGTGAACAGTAGCAATGAATCAGCTCATATAAAAGATGCTGTGTCTTTACTGGCCCAAGCTTTCAAAGAATTACTATCTAAAAATAACTTGACTGCCCCATACAGCCAATGTAGAGAGAACTCAATACCATGGACTGGAGGGACGCTCATATACAGGTAAAATTGGTAATTTCCTTATAATAAATTTTTTCCTCATTTCACACAGAATGCAGTGGTCTGATTGGTCATACCCCAATGAATCCCAGTTTTACTTGACAGTTTTGTTAATTTGGAGCACATTGAAAGAGCAACAGCTGATTCTGCCTTCCGTGCCTTTCGTTTCTCATTTGTTATCCTATCCACTATTCACTCAAGCAATATTTATGATATTTGAACTTCACAGTGAACATGTCCTGTAGTTAGTTATCTGTTAACCAAACCAAGACAAAATTTGAGAGTGCATGGCCAACCTGAACAATGTTTGTGAGTAGATTTCATTGTTTGCTTTTTTTCATTTTTAAAACACTGGCTTCCGTTGTTTTGAGCAACAAAAGCTCAAAATTGATACAAGCTTATAATTGGTAAAAACCATGTCTTTATCTTCAGGCATCTACAGGAAGCAAAGCTTAAACATGGAGCAACTGGTCAAGTATCTTTCAATTCCCAAGGTGACAGATTAAACCCCGTCTATGAAATCATCAATATTCACCCAGCAGGAAAAATTGTAGTTGGTCTTTTTGGAAGTACACAGGTAAATAGTTTAATATCTTGCTGCAAAAAGGAAAATATGCTAAATTTTAGCAAACTTTAATTATTAAAACATCATGTTGCAGCCGAGTAGATACATGTAGATATTCTGTTGCCATACTGTTTTCCAAGGCATGCTATTAATGCTTTTCTGTTCGTCCTGACTGGCAAAATTTAAGATGGACAGCTATTTCTATGGCTAAGTTGTCCTGTAGTAAGTAATTCAAAATCGAGTAAGTAAAGTTTACTAAAAGATAATTAGATATAGATAATAACTGACCTTTTTAAAAGGTTTAAAGTTCATAGTCAATATGAAGTTGTGTTTTCTCTCCATTTCATTTCTGTATTTCTTCCCTCGTGTAGCAATGTGCACTCACTTAATGTAAACTGACCACATTCACAGAATGCTCTTTGATGGAGAACTGATGAAAGTGGGTTTTATAGCTTTTTTTTAAAACTAGTGTTAAAATTAAAATTTCACTCACTAAAAAGTTTGTTACATAAAACTGAAATGTGCCACACTTGGCAATACTGTCGTCTGACATTTAATCTAAAGTTTCGACTGCTCAGCCTGATACTCGTGATCTCACTGTAATAATCTGACAGTGCTAGTTTTGAAGGCAATTAGGAGCAGTGCGTGAAAGATACACAAGGCCTGTAACTCTAACAAAAAGACACAAAGAGTTATCCCTCTTCTCTGTAGGATAAGTATATGATGGTACCAAGTAACCATCCTTGTGTCATGAGGTCACAGTATTACTATTATGATGTCTATCTATGTATCCTCAACCTTTGCCATTCATACCAGTTTTTAATTCATTTTTGTTTTTTGTTTTAAAGAAAAGTTAAATATTTTCATATGCGAAATCTGCCATTGCCCTGTAATGTATAAACTTACAATTTTAAGCCTATTTTTATCAGTTATTCTCTAAACTGTCAAGAGACTCTCGCAAGATTCTGAATAGATATTAATTTTGAGTTGTTAAGAATAACCTACAACCATTCAACAAGGTCTAAGGAAGGTTCTGTGGACATCCTGAATTGAACAATTGCCTTATTTGGACACTCATGCAGTAGATAGGGAACCCCAGTTACTAAAAAAGTGAAGCAAAATGGCCATTTACGACACCATTTTTGACACCATTTTTTTTATTTCTGGCTATGCCCCAGCCTCTCAAAAGATGATATTAACCGTACCATTTTAATATATATTAATGAAAAAATATAACAAATACTGCAAGTAGTACACACATTTATGCTAGAGTACCGCGTAAATAAAAAGGACTTGCATGTATCTATAACATTTCAATGATTTTTTTTCAGCCCTGGGCCATAGTTAAACCACTCATATTGAGAGATTCAGTGCCTATTGTATACCCTGGAAATGTGAATGAAAAGCCTAAAGGAGTTGTCATTTCTACACACTTGAAGGTATAACAAATTCACATAATGTTGCCAATTGATTCTGTTGAGTTTCTGTCTATAAATATGTTCATAATTTAGTATTGTTTCTACATAAAAATATGGATGACTTTTTTCAGTTATTTTGTTTGTGGCTCCATTATGAATAATAGGCTGTATTTATGTTCACCATTCAGCTGGACTAGTTTTTTGTGCCTTTTTGAAGCTATTTACTTTTTTTCTAAATTAACTTTACATGGATGATATTTCTTGTTTTCATCTCTACTCACTGCTCTACTTGAATTCATGCTAGGTGCTGACACTTCGAGAAAAGCCATTTGTTGAAGCTGAAATAAAGACTAAAGAAGAGTGTGATTTTTACCAGGTTCCCAACTCAGATATGAAATATCAACAAGTTTATTGTCCATCTAGAAACACCTCAACAGGTGGGTCTTTTAGTGGCCAGGGTATGGCATGCCAAAGTGGGAAAAAATGAAGACTGAAATTTTACTCCAAGGAGTATACTTTTTGCTCTTAACAAAAAAAATAATGGTCATGTGAATCTTGAAAAGGTCACTCGAATCTTGGAATGAACAAAAAATATTGGACTGTTTAAAAATATTGTAGATGAATTAACAAGTATCCATTTACTGCATATACATGCATGTATTTGTAATTTAACCTTTATACGTTACTTTTTAAGAACAATTTGTGTGCATACAGTCTTCCAAACTGTAAGAAAATGTAACACATCATTTAAATCGGGTGCACCTACAGGAACACATAAATTAATGCATTCACAGTAATTAAAAAAATATTTTTCTATTTGTCTTAATTAATTGAGTTGAAATACACTTTACCCCAAAAACCCAACATGATTCCCAGTTGGCATTTTTTATATACATGTAGAACTGATGTGATATTTAGCTGTTGTGTTTCTATGGTTTGTTCAGGTGAAGTGACAGAGTACTGCTGTTGGGGATATTGTGTAGACATGCTAGTTGAACTTGCTGCAAATGTAAACTTCACCTTTGATGTTGAACTGGATGAAACAGGATTTTATGGTAGCTTTGAAAGGGTGAGAAAATTAACATTTTTGGAATCTTTGGCTTTTTGTACTTAATGAATATCAGAAGTATATCAACTAGAAGTATGCAACTGCTGTAAAGTAATGTCCACGGCATTGTAGACCAGCAGGAAACGGTGACGTTACATTTCAGACACATTCCTTTTAAGTTGGGAGGATTTCTGGGTAATTTCACTGCCTGCTGATCAGCCACAGCGTATAGTAATTGTGTTCATTTGGACGACTGGCTTAATATTTGTCGATTCAGTTTCTGTTTATTCTCTATTTAACAGGCACATATTGCACTGAGTAAATGAGTTTCGTTTAGTAAACAACATAATGACCGAGGAATGCCAGAAGTTTCCAATAATGCATCAGTAATAAAGTTGCCTTATTCTGAATTTTCTTGTGTGCTACATCACATTTTATGTTAAAACAGGGGGCTCAGTCCCCAATTCCGGTTAGCTTATCAATATGGCAATTGCATACTTCTAGTTAATAGACTTCTGGTAATATGTAATGTTATTGTTTCAGTTTTATTTGCTGAATATGTCCCACACTGCCACTGATGAATGCCTTAACAGCTGCCTTCACCCTATTGAAAATAATAATGACAAATAACACTTGAATAATTGATAGAGCTGTCCACTGGTCTCCCCTGCTTTTAGGACAAACCTTGATTATAAAACACAAAACATTTTTTAATGTTGGGTACTGATTTCTAAGCTACTATACTTGTATGTTTTTTTACCCCACCCCAATACTTTAAATCCATGTCAGTTACTATGAGTTACCTAGTTTTCGCTTATTTGTGTAATATGTTTGTTAATCCTGAGGCATTTTTAAATCTTTTATTTTCACACAAAATGTTCTTATCATTACAGTTATTATCTTCCTCTGTCCTTAATCAACGAAATGTATTGTCAAGTGTTACGTTAATCCTTACCTAATTTTATTTAAGCTATCATGCTTATAGATTGTAATTTAAATGTTCAAATGTTTATTTTTGTGACATATCTTGTATTTATACATGTATTTATTCATATGAGAATTTTTTTTATTACATGTCATCATCACAGTGTAATGATACGAATGAGAAGGAATGGAATGGTATGATGGGGCAGTTAGTCCGTGGTAACGCGGACATGATTGTGGCGCCGTTAACCGTGAACCCCGAAAGAGCACAGTATATAGACTTCTCTAAACCATTCAAATACCAGGGACTCACCATTCTTGTTAAAAAGGTAACTCTATTTTGTTGCTGTTATGTGAATGTAAGAATAATACGGTCTCCTACATGTAGATCCACTGATCACCTTTGAATGGTACAAAAACAGTGATGTTCCAATTGGAGTCAATATTTTCATTTATTAATGAAGGGGAATTTAATATGAACCAAGAATGAAGCCAGGTGAAAATAGTTTGTTGCATGGTTTATAGTAATGAGCTATGAAGGGTGGAGAGGGCCGTGGTTTTGTTCAGTGGTTGTACTGCACATTGTTTGAAGTCCCCAGTGGACCTGAGGGAGCTGTATGAGGGATTCACTTGATGTAACTCAGGCTTTGGTGGGCTCGGATTCCACCTAGTTTTCCACTGTATTTAAGTCAGGCGGAGAGAGGAGTGGACAATCTGCTTCCATGTATACCCTTCAGTATATCATTAAGCAACAGTCAAACACACAATAAGGGTAGAGGGCCAAGCTATGGACCGCTCTCATTTGATGTAACTATATCTTTTAACCTGGGTTTATGGTGGAATTTTAGGGATTGCCATGGGTGTTACATGATGGTTTAAACTTTTTTTAAGAGTAGAGGTTTCCACAAGCGATCAGTCATTCTATTTTATGAAAGATGTATCCCTGTGTAAAACAACTTCACAACATTAGGAAAATTTGGATGTAAGTATATTTTGACAGTTATGTTGTGGCTAATTATCATGCACGATTTACAATTTGCAGACAGTGAAAGAAAGCAGCTTAGCCTCGTTTCTACAGCCATTTGAGGACACCTTGTGGATATTGGTTGGGCTATCAGTACATGTAGTGGCATTAGTCCTCTATCTACTTGATCGATTTAGTCCATTTGGTCGCTTTAAACTGGCTAAAAGTGATGATACTGAGGAAGATGCCCTCAACCTGTCCAGTGCAATGTGGTTTGCTTGGGGAGTTCTACTAAACAGTGGCATTGGAGAAGGTAAACCTGGACCATTGATATTATACTAGATCTTCTATTGTTTCTGGGGCCGTGGCTTAGTTGTAATGTGTGTGCTAAATAATCTTGCTTCGATGTACTGTTCACCAGATCGAGTCTGCCTGTCGACCATCAGGTATATGAGCCAGTCACACGTTGTGGCTCCGGCAATCGTGGGGGTGGTTTTCACTAGGTTTCCTCCGAGTTTTCCACTGGCAAGGTGCAATGTGAAGTGGACAATCCATTGTCTTCTAAGTGAAATACTCTGAGTACAACATTAAAACCTAATCAAACAAACAATCTATTGTTTCTGCTGGTTTTTAATTTAGACAGCATGACAAATATGAGAAGTTTTGCTGAAATCGTTTTGTTTGCTTTTGTACTATCCACATAAGTGTGTAGTGAAGGAGCTTACGTTCTATTAGTCTTCCAACTTGTAACGTTGAACAGGATACATTCAAATTGGCCTTTTACCTGAAAACTTGGAACATAGACGATGGATGATTGCATTACACAAAAAAATGCAAAACATCATGGCCACAGTTGTATATTAAGACAATATAAATATCTGTGCTGTGAACACAGTTATTTGAAAACAAAATTACAGAATATGGATACTATAATGTTTTTTTGCTGTGGAGGAATTTTTAAAAAATTACAATATAAAAGTACTTCATTATCAATAAAAAGTTTTTAAAAGTATTGATTAGAATTGGTTCAGTCTTGGTTTACTTTAACGTTGTTGTTATTTTATTCCAGTATATGTTGTAACATTATCAGTATGTTATTCCAGTATCAGTTGTTACATCATTTTTTTCGGTTGCAACACAAGATCTTGAGTATCTATGTTCTTGAGAGCTAATCTACTGGTGTAATATTCCTATTATGCTTCAATAATATTGTGATTAAATATTACTTTGCTCTCAGGTACGCCACGTAGTTTCAGTGCCCGTGTACTGGGTATGGTGTGGGCTGGCTTTGCTATGATAATTGTGGCCTCCTACACAGCTAACCTTGCAGCTTTCCTCGTGTTAGACAGACCAGAGGCATCTATTTCAGGCATTGATGATGCCAGGGTAGGCATGACTTTGGATATTAGACACTTGTAGTTTTACATTTCAGAGTGTTACTCCTAATAGCATCAGTGTAATGCTTTTTATGGTTGTCATCATTAAAAAAAATGAACAATTTAATGTTAAATATGATATAAAATAGATATTAGAAAAACTAGAATTTTTTGTAGTTATTTGGAAGGATTTCATTGTTATATGAAAAATCTAAAATACCTAATCCAAACAGAATATGTCAGATTTCAAATATGCAACATGTTTGTTCTACATATGAAGAGTTCAGACGCAAAAGCCGATAAACGCCGACAAGCAAGACTTGCTTTTTTCATCAAAACATGACGTATCCATTCAGTCACTGAGTGTCGCTTGTCAGTGTTTGAAATAAATCATTATATTCCAATGCCCAACAGATAGGCTTTATCCACTTTTTCAAGAAAAATGATTTTATAGGCATAATACGCATTAAGGGGTAGGTATGCCCTGGAACGTGGTAGGTGTTTTTTTTACGTTTATCGGCTTTTGCGTCTGAACTCTTCATATATATATAGAAATATATAGCAAACCATGATGACTATATAGAAAAAAAACGTCAATAGGTAATCACCAGAATGGTAAATTATACAACTGATCCATTGGTTACAGTTACGCAATCCCCAGGAAAAGTTTAGGTATGCCACAGTGAGGAACAGTGCTGTAGACATGTATTTTAAACGTCAAGTTGAGTTATCTACCATGAGAAGAACTATGGAACCTGAGAATTATGACAATGCTGAGTTAGCCATTCAGGCTGTCAAGGAAGGGTAAGCTCCAACCACTCTCTCTTTGTCTATCCTTATGATGTGCATAGATTTTCTCAAGAAACGTTGTATTCATCCGACTTCAGCTAAGTGTAAGAGAATATTTTGTTAATACATGTGCTTGACACCTGAAGAAAGGAAGTCAATTTAGCTTTAACCCTTTTGGCAAACATATTCTATACCATCAAAATGCTTTTAATGATTGTTTATTTGTAATGTTGTTTTACCATGGTAACGACACCCTCACCTGAACCAGCATGTAAATTAACTACATTATGTGCTATTTCTTTCAGTAATCTTCAAGCGTTTATCTGGGACTCGTCTCGTCTGCAGTATGAAGCTGCTAAAGAGTGTGATTTAGTAACTGCAGGGGAACTGTTTGGAAGATCAGCTTATGGAATAGGTTTACAGAAAGGCAGTCCATGGAAAGAAAGTGTGTCTCTTGCTATTCTCAACTTCCATGAGAGTAAGTATTAACTATCTGTATAACATTTTATTTATGCAGATATATGATTAAATTTGTTAGTATAAAGCCAGGCGTGTAATCTTTTCCGACATAACCTTAAAATCAGTTTTAACAAATTTATGTTTTCTGACATCTTCAGCCTCTCAGACACAATTCCAAGTCTTTTTTTGGGGTATTTTTGTGGACAAATTTGAGGGGATTAAGGGTACTATGCTTAAAGGTCTTCCCAAATGGTTGATACCTAGAAAACTTATAAAAAAAATTCAATGTCCACTGGACGGTTTTCAAATTGTTTCATTGACAAAATCGGCGAACTTATGGAGAAATTGGGATTCAAACATGTAACATTTATTAGCACATACAGCTCAGCGATAGTGAGTGACATCATCAGGAGAATAGAGCACGTGACTAGTATCTATTGAAACATCGCCGCCATTTTATTATTCTCCAACGAATCATTATCTATGGTACGGACTCGGCATTTTCTGACTCGGATTGTGCAGACAGAAATTTCCCCTGCTTACGTCACAGCTTAAATAACTTGTTTGCAAAGTTGCAAGTTTGTAAGTAAATAAAAAAAAATTCTACAAATCGGAAAAATACAGGATATTTCTTTAAAATTATTTGGCAATATTATTTTGGGAATTGAGTCACTTTAAATTTGATTTAAAACCTATTTGGGAAGACCTTTAAGGAATTTGACAAAATTCAATCCCATCAGTTGTCTTATAAAACAGGAGGAAGCTACAATTTAAGTTTGAAGTTAATTCGTGAATTTATTCTCTACTTATCGTGTTCATAAGTCATACACACAGACATCATGAGACATGAATAATCTAAAAGTATGTATCAACAGCCATTTTGTTTAACGGTTTAAGCGAAATTCAATACCCTCCATCGTCTTAACAGGAGGAAGCTACATACCAAGTTTGAAGTTAATCAGTGAATTTGTTTTCAAGCAAGCGTGTTCACAAACATTTGCGATGGATGGATGCCGAGGTAGTATTTCTTATTCCCCACCCACCCAAGACAAAAACATTAGATTGACCCACTTACATGTACTGGAAGAGTTAAAAACAGAGGGTCTCATTTCACCCACCTTTTATTTTATTTCACCGAAAAGGCAAAACTTAACGATAAATATTGTATACTTGAAAGTCAGCTTATGAATGACAATTTATGCTACATTGATGATGCTGTTTATCAAACATCCACAAATTTTACATGTACATCTTTCTTTATGGAAAATATCAGTACATAATCAATCAAAAGGTAGAAAAAGCACCAATCAAGCTACCTCAATAGGCTACAACCCCAAGCGTTTCTGACACAAATTGTTGAAAAACAAAGATTGCAGAACGTATGACATTTGTACAGGATACCAGTAGTAACCATGTGCTGGAGCAAGGCTTTGTTTTGTCAGTACCATGTCCATAGTTCAAAGCTTACTATAGATTTATGACTGATCAAACGAGCAAGGGCTTAGGCAGACACCCGTCCACCCTCAAGTGAACAATTGCCTCATTTGGACACCCTGTTTAAAGAAACTTTAACATACAGGAGATAGGACAACTGTCAATATTGGACACCCAGTTATTTGAAAAGTGAAGCAAAATGACCAATCATCCGACAGCAGCGATAGCACCAATTTCGCTACGTGTGTTCAGACCGGCGAAAATGATGATGATCGCCAAAGCTGTTCGGCTGACCAGTCGCTCAGATCAAACCAGTTTCATATTTTCGGCCGATTTTTTATCGCCAGTGATTGCTCGCTCATGTGTTCAACTGTTCATGCAAGCAAGTACAGACGAGCGAATCAATGCTGATAAACCTTTCCGAATTCGAGTTCTTCTCACACGACACATAATGGCAACTTCCACGAATGAAGTTTGGGCGACATTATTTTCCAAAAATTTCTGTTCTCCCATCTGAGTCTATGCCTTAATCCTCTTTTGCTGAGTAAATAAGGTTCTGTTTTAATCACACCATATTAGACCATTCACATATATAAATTTATGTTGCTTTTTCAATGGAAAATTAATCCGGATCAAATCGACTGAAAACATTGACCAGCGAATTTGCTGGCAATCAGATCGCCGCGATCGGGCGATTATATTCACTTGTGTATCCCCTACACTGCCTGGTAAGGCCGGTTCATTCAGCGGGATGACATTGGCTTATCTACTACAATCAGTCAATCAACCTGCAAGTCCACCTATTTCAAGAAATATTATTGTAAGCGTCAATACTGAAAAAGCATGGACCGCAGAGAAAACCTTTGATTTTATTGGTTGATCGAGTTTTTAGTTTCTCGATCATAAGTGCCTCGCAGAATAACCGAATTTATTTTTTCATTGGTTCAAAATAGCCTCAGCACGGACCTCAGAGAGAGCAGTTTTTGCTTCATTTGATTGGTTTAAGCTTGTATAATTGCAAATATTCTTTGAGTGTTTTAATCCACATCTAGACAACCCTCGCAACCCTCAACAAGTTATACAAATTAAATATACAATGACTAAAGTAAAGTTTCATTGAAAATTCATTGTTTCTTTCATTTTTAGCCATACAAAAAACATTTCAAAATGTTTGATAACGTTAAACACCCACCGCGTTAAAGTGCTGCAGCAAACACAAAAATGCCGGTGTAAGTCCGTTTGGGGACGGCACTTTTGTGCTGCCGCAAAAACAGGCCTTATTTTTCAAAATTTTGCGTAACCGATCTACCGTTCGCGTGAATTTTAACCCACGTAACCTATCGTTCGGTTACGTGAA
>JAVFBX010214082.1:0-11762 GCA_034783855.1 Mopalia kennerleyi | reverse complement strand
AAGCTGATCTGTTTGTACGTTTTATTTTTGTATCCGTCGTCATATAAGTGAAATACCCTTGAGTACGACGTTAAACAACAATCAAACAAACAAACAATCAATGGAATAACCTGGGACATTGTTGTAATAAAAAAATAGTTAGGCTTATCCCTATGAACAATACTGAATAGGGTCGTTTTTCGTCTTTCATAATGTCCACAGTTTATTTTATCTTTCAATGAAGATGAAAGTTTATCATTTACATAAATACATTTACCGTACTCATTATGACTGTTGACATAGGTTTTTGTTCCAGGTACATGTACAAACAGAGTAAATTTATAGCCTACATACACATGGCACTGCCAAACATTAATAATAATTTGTTTCAACAATGCTTCTTTTTTTTTGTTTTTGTTAAGGTTGGTGGAAACTAAATATTGAATTAATGAAGAGAGAGACATTTGTTATATATGTACATATAGTCATTAGAATGCCTACAACTTGTTCAGGATGATCATACATGTAATTATATGATGCCTTTGTTGTCTAAGTAGTGAAGTTCAGAGGTAGAAATAGTCACTGACCATCAGTGATAGCCAATGAAAATCAGACAGTAGCCAAGCTAAATTAAGTAACTGCCTATGTGAGAGAAGAAAAAATGATCAACTTCAACAGCTCGAATAACCGCTCAAAATATTTAACTTATTCCAATCTCTTTATTTCCTTGTTGGCTTCAAATGTAACAGGTGGTGTAAACTGCTTAAGGCTAAAGTTCTTTCCCACTTGACAGTTTTGTGTATAATGTTTGAAATTATTGTCATAATTGAATATTTTATTACCGTATATGGATAATTGCCAATACATCCATGTGCACACAGTACTACTGTATGAACAGGAAGTTGATTTCCTTTCGTTTATTTTGCTTCCTCGTAGCTTCTAGGAGGTCCTTTGAGGAGAAATTAAGAATGGATGCTTTTAACACTTAACAAAGCCAATTATAGGTGAAATACCTTTGAGTATGATGTTAAAAACCATGAAAATAAATCGTGTAACATCAGAGCATAAAATGTGTACTTTGTGTGCGACTTGATTTACACACACTTTAAAATGAAAACACTTGTACCGAACAAACTGACGATTGCATGATTGGCTTTTCACACAGTTTCTCATGTTACTTGTCAGTTAGCCAATGAGTTATCTTAACGTCACATGATGTTTTAGCTAGAATAAACGATAATATAGCCAATGGTGCACGTTAATGAGAGTAAAACCCAAACAAACATTAGTTATAGACATCTGGATTCATACTTAGGCAACCACTGTAAATCTAAACAACACTAAACAATGTATTAACCCCACAAAATTTATCGACATTTGTTGTTCTATAGTCAGTATCTGTGGTATAGATCTTTTATTGTTATTTCATTCTATTGGGAATAACAACAGGTGTAGACATAGTCTATGTAGGTCATGGAGGTCAGATTGATCTCAGTGGGTTTGCTTTATTGTCAGAGATCTTTGCCCTACTTCTGTTAAAACTGTGTGTGTACTTCCCTTCTCTAAAAACCTTGAGGCCTGAGCCATGGCGTAGTAGTTAGCAAGTGCCCTTTCTAACCCCTACTTCGATGTACCATTCACAGGATCGAGTCCGTCTGTCGACCCTCAGGTATATGAGTGAGTCACAAGATGTGGCTCTGGCAATCGCAGGGGTGGTTTTTACAAGGTTTCCTCTCGGTTTTCCACCATTCCAGGGCAAGGAACAGTGTGAAGTGGACAATCCGCCGTCATATAAGTGAAATACCCTTGACTATGACGTTAAACCCTAATCGAACAATCAAACAAACAAACCAAATTCTGTAGAACAAAATGGCCGTTATTAGATAATTTTTTAATATTCATGCCTGTATGAGTTGTGAACATGATAAGGAGAGAATAAATTCATGGATTAAATTTAAACTTTGAAGAAATCTTCCTTCCTTTAAGACAATGGATAGGAATGAATTTCATCAAGTTCCATTAAGAACCATTGCATTATTATAGAATATTCATGACTATATGTGTTGTGAACACATATAAGCAAAATACCCTTAGGAACGAGGCCCGCAGCCGTGGCTTAGTGGTTAGCTAGCGCACTTACAGAAGCCAACTTCGATTTACCGTTCACAGGATCGAGTGGCGGTGGTGGTTTTTACGAGGTTTCTTCCCGGTTTGCCACCGTAATAAGGCCAGGAACATTGTTAAGTGGACAATCCGTCGTCATATATTGAGTACAACGTTTAACCCTAATAACAAAAACAAACAAACCCTTAGGAACGACGTTAAATCCCAATCAAACAAACAAATGTAATCTATTCTGTTTCAGATTCGATGGACTCGACAGCTGACATGGCACCGGCACCTGAGACTTATATGGACATGGCTCCTGCGTCTTTAACCAGTCCAGTGGGGCAAAACCCCAGTTTGTCCCGTAATGCAAGTCAATCTCACAACTCCAGTTTTCCTCAACAAGCCGACACTTATATAGACATGTCTCCTTTAGCAAGTGGTTAGTACAAGTTTACATGCTCAGTTGTCAAAGAACAGGACCTGGATTAACCAGCACTAGCAGTATAAATCACTAATCTGGGATTAAAGATAAGCCTTCAGCATGGAATGGGCCCAGGGCTTAGTTGTTGGCGAATGTGATTACTAATCATACTTCAATGTAAGATGGGCCCGCGGCCGTGGCGTAGTTGTTAGTGAGCGCAGTTTCTAGCGCCTACTTCGATTTTCTGTTCACAGGATCGAGTCCGTCTGTTGACCCTCAGTTACATGAGTGAGTCACAAGATGTGACTCAGGCAATCGCGGGGTTGGTTTTTACAAGGTTTTCTCTCGGTTTTCCACCACAATAGGGCAAGGAACAGTTTGAAATGGATTATCCGTCGTCATATAAGTGAAATACCCTTGACTACGATGTTAAGCCTCAATCAAACAAACAAACAAATCGAAGAACAGGGTCTGGTTGCTCCTAGTTCAGATTAACCAGCACTAGCAGTATAAATCACTAATCTGGGATTTAAGATAAGCCTTCAGCATGGAATGGGCCCATGACTTAGTTGTTAGCGAGTGTGCTTACTAATCATACTTCAATGTAAGATCGACGGCATCGAGGTTTCTATGTTGTGTTTTCCGCCGTTATTAAGTCCGTGTGAAGCGGACATTATCCGTCTTCATATGAGTGAAATACCCGTGAGTACGACGTTAAACCCCCAATCAAACAATCAACATGAAATGATGTTTTGATTCCATATTTAATTTAAAAGCCTTTGTAAAAATGCATCATCTTGTTTTCAACCTGAAATAATGTTAAGTACAGTAATTAAACCCCTATCAAACAAACTATTCTTTCATTTTCAGATGCTCAAATTGGAGAGAATGGCTCTTATGCATTTATGGGAGGATTTTCAAGAGGCACAAAGTCTGCCCCAAGCAGCGTCAAATCTGGAGTGGTTCAACACAAGACAGGACCCGGCAGCCACAAATCCGCTCCGGGAAGTTATAAAGGCGGACCCAGTAGTTATAAATCTGGACCCGGGAGTCACAAATCTGGACCCAGCAGTGTGAAATCACTGTCGTCTGTTGAAGGTCGTGATGATGGGTATATTGATATGGAGCCGGGATCGGAAACTTTATCTCCAGTGATTGATATGAAAAGTGAGTATGTTAATAGATTAAAAACAGCTGACTTGTTGCTAATGGTCGTGTATTGCAAGTCTTTTACAGCTTTTTTTTTTTTAACTCATGAGGGTTACTTGCGCCGTGGGGGAGCGGGTTGGCCAGCCCTGCAGAATACTCCCCCCGGCTTCCTCAGTCTATCGTAAGAGGCGAGAAAAGAGGAGCTTTCTGTTATCCTGGTGCTCTCAGAGCTAAAGGGGAACAGGAAGCTGATCTGTATTTGTCTCCGTCGTCATATAAGTGAAATACCCTTGAGTACAACGTTAAACACCAATCAAACAAACAAACAAGATGAGGGTTAATAGCTAGGTTCCCTCCTGCTTGTCCACCATATATAAGCATGGAATGGTGGGAAATACACAACCAGTTATCATATAAGTGAAGTACCACCCTTGAGAACAAGTTGAACCCCAATCAAACAAATACATTTTAATAGCACTGTGGATTCGTTTAATTTTTTATACTAATTGTATTTTCCTCCTCTTCAGGTACTGGTTACCTGTCGATGTCAGTTGGCCAGAGCACCAAACTGAGTAACATGGGTGAAATGAGGCCGGATAAAGTCTATAGCTACCTGTCTGATGACTCCTTCAGTGGAGAAACCCCACATATCAGGACGTATTCCGTAGGCAGCAAAACATCCATGACTAAACCCACATTAACCTACCAAGCTTACCAAGAATCCGTGGCTAAGCAGGGCAAGTTGTGTAATAATAAGAGTTCTAGTGCCCCTCATTTGATACCCCCTAAAGGGCGAGTTCCCACGGAAACACCCTCCCCTGTACAAACCTACATCACCAGTCCGTGTAGCCCAATGAGTAAGTCTTACAAGTCTGATGATTCAGATTCCTTTATGGAATTGGAATTCTGCCGGCCGAGGACTGCCAGCGATAGTTACAGCTACAGAAGGCGTGCAGGAAGTTTCGGCCAGACGCAGACCCAGCATAATAGCAGTTATCAACATTTCAGGGAGAGGGCGTCGAGCCACGGTCACACGTCGAAACCAGTCATGCTAAAACGGATTTCCTCAGAGTCTGTACGAACTACATCACAAGAACTTTTGAAGAAAACCTCTGTAGACTCGCTGCATCGAAGCTCACGAGAATCTCTGAAGAGTTCTCAGGAGTCCTTGAGAAAGGCGGTGCTGGATAGTAGGCAGAGAGGGAGCTTCCAAATGGACTACATGGAAATGTCGCCGGATAAACACAAGGATCAGTCCCGTAAGAAACATGTTTATCTTTCAAATAAAAAACAGTCCAAGATCGGCGACAATAAGGAGTATTTTGACATGACGGTAGGAAGCCCGACGCAGTCATTTATTCAAGGCATGGATTCGAGCGGGCATTCCGTAACACCCACATCCCCAGTCACTGTGAAACTCACCGCGCCCGACACTTATATGGAAATGGCGCCGGGCCAGCTTCCTGAAGGCAAAGTGAATAAGATTGAACAAACTCATGACACTGTGAATAAGCTGTCTGTCGGCACCCCTCACACTGGTAATCAGAAAAGAGAAGTGAACCCTTATATGAATATTTCTTATGAACGCGATGAACATGAAAATGCAGCACATAACCTGAGTGGTGGGGGTGTTCATGCACGGCAATCCAGTAGTCCTGCATTGCTAGAAAGTCATCACAAGTCCAAGGAAAGTACCGGTAAGAAATGTTTGTCACCAGACTCGGCCCTACATGGCCATCAGAATTCAAGGTCAGTTCCAGGTTCGAAAAGTCCGATACCTCGCTCACCTCTGGCTGATGAGGAAGCCGACGCTTATTTAAGCTTCGCACCAGGAGATTTTACTAGTAAACTGAAATCAGAGGAGAAGAAACACAGCAATAATAGTTATGCTCCGAAAAAAAATTCAAAGCTGTCACCCAAGTCCCCTGAAGTGCTAAGGGAGGAGTCGGATTCATCGTACATGTCGTTTTCCTCGGACGGGTCTTTGTCAGACAGTAAAAACAGTGAGGTGTGGGTACCGCGAAACTCACACCGAATGAAACATAGTCAACGGAAGTCTGAAACAGTCCAAGAGGAGTCTGATGGCGGTTATATTTCGTTTTCGCCCGTCAATGTTCAAGGGGAGTCCGAAGGCAGTAAAGAATGTAAATCTCAATCGTCTAGTCACAGGAGATATCATCCTAAATTCGACTACAGAAAAGACGCTCAAAAAGCGAAAAAGCCTTCCACCGGAGTTAGTAAACTGGGTAAAAATGACGACAGTTACATGTCTTTTGCGCCTAGCATTGTTGTGGAAGGGGAATCTATTCCCGAATCACAGGAAAACAAGAGTGGAAAGTTCAGTTTTGAAGCCGGTGTTGTTAGTACAAACATGAACAGTGTACGTAAGTCCGACTCCACTCTAAAGGAAGAGGAGAGTGCTTATTTGGAATTTTCTCCGGCAGGTGCTTCCAGCGACAAGGAAAGTTCCAAGAAAAACTTGTCCTCGCAATTTTCAGGATCAGAATCTGGGAAAATGTCTGCAAAGAAAAAACATTCGACAGAGCATCAACCTAGAAGAGCAAGGAAAGTGTCCAGTGGTTCAAAACCAAAATTGTCTCAATCGGAAACTCAGTCGCAGGAATCTGCTGGTGTTAGTCAGTCATTACCAGCTTCTGATTATGATAACATAAACTTCCCTGCAGGCAACAATGAACCCATTACAACCAGGCCTGTGTTTGATCCGTCAAAGGCTCCAAAGTCGGCTAAATCACCAGGGCAACCTGAACGTGGAGTGCTAAGGTCACCACGTTTTGCCTCACAAAAGAATGGAAAAGAAATGGACAGTAAGTCTCAATGCGGAACGCCTGTGTCAGTTTCCGCTGTGAAAAATTCTGATAGGTCTCGAAAAATTAGCTGTGAAAGTTTAAAAGGTTCGTTGCTGGATGCTAATACTGGCTCTCTCTCACAGTCTTCTGGGAAACTGCCAAAGAGAGGTAGTACTCCGAACATCCCATCTTACACAGACAAAGGTGGACCTTCTAGTGTTGTTGTTGTTGGTAGTATGCTTCCCGGTGATCGCCATAGCTACTCAGAACCATCCACGTCAGATCTAGCTGTCAGTGGTGCTCTGACCCCGAATTCCGGGTCAAACTCACGGCATTCGTCTCGTTCTAGTTTAAATAGTATTGCTAGTAAAGAAACTCTGAATTATGCTTCACTGGACCTGGGGTCGAGTGATAACGTTACCGGCCCAGGAGAAGGGGGGATAACTTTTCTTAGTGCCTCATCTGCCCAGGGTGTTGTGGGTAAAACACGCCACGCATCCAACCATCAAGACCCTGAGGATGCGCCTCCATTCTATGCCCAAATTGACTTCAAAAAGTGCGAGGAATTGAAAAATTCTAAGCGATGAAGTCTTGTTTTATGCTCAGAGTTAGTTCGTTGTATTGGTATTAAAAAGTTTGTGGGACAAATTTGTGATAGGTCACATGATCAGTTTTCGCCACAAAGCTGATCGTGTTTCAGAAACCTGTGGTCTCTTTAATTGAAGAAATATAGATATCATCTACTCTTGTTATCATTGCATTGCCAAATTTATCACGGAGAAAATTGAATTTCTTTGTTATTGCTGTTGTATATCTATAACATGTCTTTTGTTGTTTTGAAGTTTTGCCGTGTTATATAATGCGCGGAGCCTTGTATAAAACTGTCTACACATTAATTCACGGGTAGTTAAATTTTCAGCGAGACGCTGGAATTGAGGTTAACGTTTTTTAAATTTTTGATGAAATTGTTAAAGAGGATTTTATTTGTAGAAATTGTAAAATAGTCTTTAAATCTGTCATAATTATTGTTATTTAAATGTCAAGGGTGGAGATACAGACAATTTTAAGAAAACAGACCATAGTATGTATTGTAGCAGCCTTATTGTATATAGTAAAAGAAGTAAACTAATTGAGGCCTCACTTCAGACATCACTGTACACTATAGCCCTGTAAAATAATCCAACTATACATGTCAATCTAATTACAATCAGATTTTAAAAAAAAGCTCCCTGCATGTTGCTTGTCGTATTTATTGAGATTTAATGAGGTATATTATGTCATCTTATATACAATAATATTAATTTTATACAATATTATATATTGTCACAATAAAGCGACAAAGAAAACACGGGGAGCTTTTTTGAGATTTGATTTTGATAAGATGGCTATCAATGTACAACCATAGTGCTAGTGAAATCACTTGTCTAGGAAAGCAATTTAAAAACAAAATCCATTACAGGGGTTTCGAGTTATGGGGTTAAGACAACAGAATTCTCTTTGCAAAATAATTTTATTGCTTTAGTACAAGGGTGTATTGGCCAGGCTAATGAACAATTTTTTTAATGTGCCTAGCCGTAGAAGGCAATATGGCCTACAAACATATTAACGTTAATAGAACATAAGAATTTATTTTTGCATAACTCGGAATATTGTTTTTTTGCAAAAGTAAAAATTTTAAGCTATAGTTTTCCTAAAACCAATAACCAGCAATGTTTTAGGTATAGACAGGCTGCCCTACCTCGGTATAAAGTGGCAACATCATTTTGCAAAGGGACATCACTCTGTTGTCTTAAAGTCATAACTCAAATCCACTGTTTTGGAGTTTATGACCTAATATGTTGATTTTTGGGAGACCTTTTAGATTGTGTCTTTGGGAGTTGCATCTGTTTATTGTAGCAAAAGTAAAGTTTTCTGTAATTAATTTTTGACAACAGTGTCTGAGCTAGAATTGGAAATCTACCTGTCATAAATCCCTATTTGGAGGAATTTGGCCGGCCAAATTTTCCACTTCCCTATCTTTCCCATGTTAAAATTAAAAATGGCTACCAGTCATTTTAACCCTTTTTAGAAATCTGTCTGTGGAAAATGACAGGCAGGTGGGTCTCTAGCTTTGAGACTATGTTCGACAATCTTATTACACCCAGATCATTTCATGAAGAACACTCACATTCTGTCAATATCCTGGAAAGCTCGGTAATACTGAAAGTGACAGGTCAAATGTTCAGAGGGTTATAAAAATCTATTTTAACCCTAGAGCGCAGCCATGTTTTAACTTAGTGGTACACAGATCATGACAAGATCTTGAAATCCTCTTGGCAACAAAGACGAAGGATGGCCGTTGGCTAAGAGTAAAATCCAAGCATCTTCCATGGAGAATGACAGGAGAGGTCATACACTCCTGTTCTATTCCTGGAAAAATAAGATGAAATTTTCCCAATACTGGAATTTCTGAGAAAATTATTGTTTATACTTCTAGTATTAAAAACACCTGGAGAATTGATTATTGTTCACATTTGTGTGATACAAACATGTGACATCAGGCATTGAAATATTAATTTTTTCAAATTTTAAATATCAAATTTGTCAATGCAAAAGCGAAAAAAATGAAAACTTTGGGATTAATTTGATACGTCCTTCAAAACCCTACAAATGCCAGTCGAAGTGGGGACATAATCAAACCTCACATCCCTTCACGCTGATGACGGCTTTTATGATACATATACATCATACAACATGGTTGTACTATAAAGTTTATCTCCAAAATTACCTCAATTCCAGACACGATTTTAATGAATACTGCATTAATTCTAATTTTTTTATATAAATAATTTGTTTATGTAACAAACGGAATTCTATAGAACACTTAGATATTAACATCCTTGTATGGTTGTTCTCTGCCAATTCAGATGCAAATTAAGGGGAAATTACAAGGTTGTCCGCACAATCATTTTCGGCAACTCACATTGTGACATAGCACATTGCTTTTTTTTTCTCAACATATCTGCTCTCCGTCTAAAGGTAGTTTACTCCACAAGCGCCATGCTGTCAGTGTTTAGCATTGAAGAGGCAATATTTTCCCAACTGAGGCAGAACTTGGCATGTCAGTGTGGTGATATATTGTAGTACACCACCTTCCTGTAAGTGAAGTGCCCATGAGTACAACATTAAACGCCAATCAGTCAGTCTTGATATACCCTGGTATATTAATCCTGAACGTTATATGTTTTCTATGTTACTTTCGTGGAACCCAATTATGTAAACTTTACAGGGGGAAAAAAGTTTTCTATATCTACATAAAATGATGTTTGGATCATATTGTGATATCTTTATATGGTAAAAATAGTGTGCATTTTATTTCTTTTTGGAGTCTTTTTAATATCTAAATGTATCAATGATCATAAATTTTTAGCTCACTTGTCAATTTTTAGGAAGTTTTCGCACCATTTCGATGCCAGCTGACCTCTTAAAGTCTTTATTGATTTTTGAGGCTCTATATATGTATAAATATTTTACGTTGTAAAATATTCTCAAAAGTTTATCATTTATTCAAAAATTGTAGATTTTGTGTCAATTATCCTTCCACATGTATACAACTTCAGGCAAGAAAGATAGGTGAAGGGTGTGTATATTGTATTGCATACCGGACTGTTCGGTCAATAAGTTATACAAAAAAGTATTGCCTTCTCTTGAGAAGTACATAGGTCATGCATAACAACCGAAGATTAAGATCTATCGTCTCTGAGGGATAGATCACAGCATGATTCCTAGGTTTTAAGTTGATGGACACTGCTGGAGGGAATACTCTATAACCTCTATAGCAGTTGGGACAGAGCAAAAGGCTTTATCACAGTGGGTCTTACAGGTTATTTCTGTGGACTGTCCCAAAGTTAGAGTGTCCCAACATCTAGAGTAACCTGTCACCCTGGACCTCCCCGAGGTAAAGTGTTATAAGAAGCTAATTTGTTGCTGGTCAGGGGCCGGTACTTTTTTTGTTGCCGCTGTCACAGTTGGCGGTGCCTTCACCCTATAGTGTAAACACTGCCCTATAAAGTGAAATGGCTTTTATTCATGTGATATCGGAAGCAAACAGATTTCCACCGTGGTGTCAATGTGATAAATCTGGAGGAATTGGCTGAGCTGTCGACCTCGAAAGGCCGTCACCTCCGGGTCCATTCTCTCTACTTTTTCTGTCTGAGCCAACTTGCCTCCAATCCTCCAGTCACATGATATCTATCATTACCCATGACCTCCATGTTGATGCCATGTCACAAAGCAACACCTTCGCATTAGTCCGTGGCTTTTTCTACATGTACATGTATTTCTGGTGGTAGCTTACGGTCAGCGCACATGGTCAGTTCTTGGCCTCTTGTGGCGGAAAATATCGAACACAACGGATATAAACCAGCCTCTTAACGTAGAAAAATCACTTAAATAAAATCGTGGCTGGTATCTCGACCGGTTCCTCCTGTGTGCATGCGACTAGCTTTTCTCAGAGACATTAATAGCCCCTTCTTGTAAGAAGATTTGATTTGTGGTTCTTGTGGCTCCAGTACATGTATATTTACAACGTCGTCATACAAGTGAATTACCCTTAAGTCATTAGCATTGAACAATTATTTAATCGGGCATTTTTTTTCTAAAATCTTAAATTTAATTGTATATTATTTAATAACTTGTTAGGCATTTTGAGATTACAATTGAAAACATATCTGTCGTGTTGTTATTAAACAAATGATTTAATTAGTTCATTCAGTTATTTAAGAATGTTAGTTTTTCCTTTTTCTTTGTTATTTTGTTAAGAGATTTAACTGTATGTGTGTTTTAAAAGTGCTTTTCATTCTAACTCTGTGATTTCAGTTTCACATAATAAATTAATTAAAGTTTTATATCATTGTGGATAATATTTTTTCCCAGGTATTATCATATAATGTTGCTATACGATCGATAACAGGATTTGAATATCTGATTGATTATGTTTGAACAGGTAGGCTTATACATTTTTTATCCCAAATTATGTCAGATAATCGGAGGTGACAACTTAAGGTCGCAAATTTTCTACTTTTTTTCCCCCTCTTGTTTGTTCAGCTGTAACAGTGGAAATGCACTGTATGATTTAACAATAAAATGTTCATTAAGATGTATCTTTTTCTCCGCAAAAAAACTTAAAGGCCCCCTAACCGTGGGGTGACCTAATTTTGGCTCCTTAACAAAAATCGGCGGGTTTCTGTATTTTTCACGGTTAGACAAAGTTAGGAACTTTCTGTTTTTGCCACAAACTGAAAGTTCTGATAAGTTAC
>JAVFBX010214071.1:0-11762 GCA_034783855.1 Mopalia kennerleyi | reverse complement strand
TATGACCATTAATATGGTGTATAAAATATAGTTTAAAATGTAGCTAACAAGATATTCGGCATGGGTTATGAATACATATATATATAAAATACTGTATTAATCCAGGGTATAGAGAACATACACTACAACTCTCTCTGTAAATAAAACTGGTCTCCCCAGAGGCCCTCCAACATTTAAAAGATAAAATTATAGACACAGTATATACAAAGTCATTTTGTGTAAAGAAATATGAAAACATTCAAGATTTAAAACAGAGTGATATATAAAACCCTAAACCCCAAAGTAACAAAAAATTGTATTAATCTCTTTTCATGTGGTCTGTGTGAGCTTTTATGTAGCATAGGTTTAGGTTATATTTGAACACAAGACAAAAGTTGGTCTACTGAGCCTGCATGGATATTGCACTCTCGGGCAATTGTGAGAGTAGTTTTTAGGAGGTGTCATTCCAGTTTTACATCGTATATAAATAAGGAACAATTGGTTGTTAAATAAGTGAAATAACCTTGAGTCCAAAATCAAATCTCTAATAATTTGTTTTTGTTTTAGAGCCACTCAGGATTAGAGATAAAGAAGAAAGATCAACCCTTTCTGGTTGTTAACGTGGCATCCGGCATTGTGACGCAGGCATGGATACTTGTGGATGGAAAACCGTTCATTAAATTTGAGAAAGAAGTCTCTGTTAAAAGATCTATGTTCTCTTTATTAGCAACCCATTTCATTCTTAACTTCAGTTATGGAAAACAGTGTGAAACAGGTTACAAGTTCCTCGAATACAAACTGTTAAACTATGGGAAAGAGCCTAAAACTGTGAAGTATAAAGTCTTTATGGAGGATATTTTCTCTAACTAGAATCCAATTAATCAAGTTTTAACTTGAATATGGTCTTACTAGTTCTGACTAAGCTATAATATGTTATAGATAATGGTCATTGTCAAACAAAGAAAGGGTTGGGAGGGAGCTTCCTGTTGCCCTGGTGCTCTCAGCGCTAAGGGGGAAGAGGAAGCTGATCTGTTTGGGATGTCTTTGTATTGCGCCTAATGAAAAGTAGGACGGCGGTATCTGGCTTTCTTTCTGGTTTCTCCAGCTGAAAATACTGGCATGTTTAAATCCTTTTTGTGAAAATACCAGTCTATGGATTATAAGTCTTAAGATAATGCAATTTAAGAATGTATTCTTTGTATAACTGCGGGTGGTTGGAGGGAGCTTCATTTTGCTCTGGTGCTCTCAGAGCTAAAGGGCAAGAGGAAGCTGATCTGTTTTTGGTGTCAGTATTGCGTCCTGTATTTGTCAGTCTTGTCTTTGTTTGTTGCCAGTGGTGTTGACTGTCGAGGGTGGTTTTCTTTAGACATTGGGCTTGCACGTCGTCATATAAGTGAAATATCCTTGAGTATGACGTTAAACCCCAATCAAACAAACAATCCTTGTATAATAACTAGAGAGCAAAATAGGTAATCATTCATATGTGTTGTAACATAGTGGCTTCTTTTGGCTTAAGCGGGTGGTTTCAGAGGGTGTGACGCAGGCATGGATACTTGTGGATGGAAAACTGTTCATTCAATTTGAGAAAGAAGTCTCCGTTAAAAGATCTATATTCTCTTTATTAGCAACCCATTTCATTCTTAACTTTAGTTATGGAAAACCTTGTGAAACGGTTTGAAAGTTGCTCGAGTGTGTCTCAGGCATGGATACTTGTGGATGGAAAACTGTTCATTGAATAAGAGAAAGAAGTCTCTGTTAAATGATTTATGTTCTTTTTATAAGCAACCCATTTCATTCTTAACTTTAGTTAACTTATGGAAAACAGTGTGAAACGGGTTACAAGTTCCTCGAACACAAACTGTTAAACTATGGGAAAGAGCCAAAAACTGTGAAGTATAAAGTGTTTATGGAGGATATTTTCTCTAATAACTAGAATCCAATTAATCAAGTTTTAACTTGAATATGGTCTTACTAGTTCTGACTAAGCTATAATATGATTATGTTATAGATAATGGTCATTGTCAAATAAATAAAGGGTTGGGAGGGAGCTTCCTGTTGCCCTGGTGCTCTCAGCGCTAAGGGGGAAGAGGAAGCTGATCTGTTTGGGATGTCTTTGTATTGCGCCTAATGAAAAGTAGGACGGCGGTATCTGGCTTTCTTTCTGGTTTGACCGTACAGTCTTATTAACCATGGCCAAATGTTTAGAAAACAAAAAGGGGGCGTGCCAGCCAAATGATAGAAATAACAGAGAGCCACTCAGGATTATAATTAAAGAAGAAAGATCAACCCTTTCTGGTTGTAAATGGCATCAGGCAGTGTGACGCAGGCATGGATACTTGTGGATGGAAAACTGTTCATTAAATAAGAGAAAGAAGTCTCCGTTAAAAGATCTATATTCTCTTTATTAGCAACCCATTTCATTCTTAACTTTAGTTAACTTATGGAATAGATTGTGAAAGACCAATCAATCAATCGAACACAAACTGTTAAACTATGGGAAAGAGCCAAAAACTGTGAAGTATAAAGTCTTTATGGAGGATATTTTTTCTAACTAGAATCCAATTAATCAAGTTTTCACTTGAATATGGTCTTACTAGTTCTGACTAAGCTATAATATGTTCTAGATAATGGTCATTGTCAAACAAAGAGGGGGTTGGGAGGGAGCTTCCTGTTGCCCTGGTGCTCTCAGCGCTAATGGGGAAGAGGAAGCTGATCTGTTTTTGATGGCTGTATTTGTCAGTCTTGTCTTTGTTTGTTGCCAGTGGTGTCGAAAATTATGTGAAATTCCAGTTTATGGATTATGTGATGATGCAAGCAAAGCATTGTGTTTTTTTAGTTTAGTTTGATCAGATTTTAGTCAAGGAATCTACTGGAATGTGAAAGTGGTCCTTTTGGTTTGTTTTCTTTTTTGTTTGGTTTAATTTATTCACAATGATGTATCTGTAAACATAAGTAATGTACACAATACAACAATTTTTTTTATATATCCAGTTGGGGTTAAGTTTTGTTGATAATTTGTTAATATGTTTTAATACCAAAATATAATTTGCTCATCTGTTACTTACAATATAATGTAGATATTTGGCTTTACCACTGTGTTATCATTTACTTCTCAAAATGGTGTTAATTGAGTTACACAATTTGAATGTTTCATTCCTCAATATAGAGGTAAATATCTTGTTCTTTTTTGACAATAAATTAGTTTAATTACAGAAAAAAACTTGTGTAATTCCATTGGACATGTTGGCTATAGACAAGTGTGTCAGACCCATTATACTTTAAACAAGACCCATTGCTGACCAAACTGTATTTGGCAATGGAAACGTAACTGCACCATGCAAACTGAGGACTAATGTCAAAGGCTAATGTCAAAGGTTGATTCAATAACAAATGGATCACTGTTGTCTCACTGATTCAGAGAATTGTCAAATTAGCGTACATTTTTTGGATTTTTGAGCCAGTGTTTTGGATACTTCATCCATAAGTGAGTCAATTGTTGATATTTCTTCATAATACATGTGACTTGCAGTTGGCTCAGTAAGTCAACACAGGGAGACGTAAGTGATCCACTTTTGTGACTGCACAAGCCTGGATCAATTATCCGGACATGGTGCTAAAATGAACCAGACCTAAAAAATGATTGAATACATTTTAAGCCCATATTGAGCTTTTAAGGGACAAATGAGCTTATTATGATCCAGATAAATTGTGGCTCAATACAGTGATGAATTGGCCACAGAATTTATATGTGGCTCAATTTTTTACTGAATCCCTTTTTTTTTGTTTCTCTATTGGATCATTTTATTTCTAGTGTAACAGGACAAAGATACATACCAAGTTAATTTGTTAATTTTTTTTATCTACTTATCATGTTCCTGATACATACAGGCATGAATATTGTAAATGCAATCCCATCCATCTTAACAGGAGAAAGCTAAATACCAAGTTTAAAGTTAAGTTTTTGTCTATAGAGAAGTAATAATTGTTAATATCATCCCTAATTTCTTCATTTATTACAGATGGTGGTGAAGGTGTGGATAACAATGGAAAGGAAGTACATGTACAATGAGATGAAAATGAGGAGGAAAACATTGAACTTCTGTCCACATATAAAAGAAAGACTGAAGACATGGTAACCAATGGGTAGAGAGAAACAATAAGACACCATAAGAATCAATGGTATTTGGAAGAAAACAAGGCACTTACCTAAAGAGTTTTATGAGAAACATAAACTTAAACAAAGTTCAAAATGAATCCAGATGACATCAAATATGAACAATATTAAGCTGATAGAAGCCCTGATAGTATCTGTTTCTTTATATACATGTAAGTTAAATAACCTTAAGTGTGATGTTTTTCCTTTTTAAATCAATTGTTCTTAAATATTTATCTCAAATGGTGAGAAAAGCAAGTAAACATTGGCAACTGAAAACAGTCCACATTTATGACCTAGTAGAATTTACACAGTGGCTTAAATTGCTAAGAAACCTTGAATAGAGGGAGATTTTTTTCTATATTATTTAGGGACAAGCTTTATTCTTATTGACCATTATTTTTTATTTTTTCAGTTTCAAATATTTTCACCTCTTTAGATATTATTTCTACTCCAGTTAAACTATTTCTTCTAAAGTAGAAATAATTTTCCCTTCAGGGGAAATCTTTCATTTCATCTTATTCTGCAAACCAAAATGGCTATCACTCAAATTCAGATATTAGCTTTAAACTTTGCTTTTTCTGTTAATACCATAGATGTGGTTGTATTTCACTAGGTTTCACAAAAAGTATGGCAGACATTGCATATTGCATTGCATCAAAATAGGGATAAACACCATAACTTTTACTCTTTGTCTCTTTGAAGAAAAAAATTAGTTCTTAAACAAAAGTAGGAAAATGTGATTTGACTGGGATTGAGAGCATATTATAAAAAAAAGCCTTAATGGTGGACCTGCATGCTACTCAGCTTGTTTAAGTAGAAATTTTTAAACTTGAGTTGAATTGATATCTGCTTAATTAGAAATATTTAAACCGGAGTTCTAATTACATCTACTTTTATAGCTTGTAATATTTGTACTTGGGTAGAAATAAGTAAATTTTCAGTATATGACTATTTTAACTAGTTCATAGAAATCTACGAATGTGAAAATATTTTTACTTTAGTGGAAATTAATGAAAATTAAGTGTAAATCCAAAAGAATAATTGTGTCCCTTATAAGCCACTGTATTATTTGGTATTTTTGTATTAAAAAAAGATATTAATTCTTGTTAAAATAAACTCTATTTAATGTTTATTGATAGGGCCAAAAAATTGGTGGAGCGAACATATTTTACATATGTAATAGGTACATTAAAGATGTTTTCTTCAAATGTAAATGTTGAACAAACTTCAAACCATTTGAAATAGAGGCAAATTTGCTGGAATCCCCTTTTTAAGTACATATGTGATTCTAAGGATTTAAATCAGTGGTGTTATAGTCTGACTATTTGTTTTATAATCTGACAAGAGCTTGATGAAACAGTTTAAAGTATGGTGGGCTTTTTTTGCCTCTTTGTTTGACCCTAATATTAAATATTGTTCAATAAATATGTGTGGGTTGTTGGAGGGAGATTCCTGTTGCCCTGGTTCACAGACCTAAAGGAGCAACATGAATTCAATATGTCAATAGCACCCTTTAAGGTGTATTTTCTCATTGAGTACTCCTAATGGAGTTCAGGGAGGTTTCTTTCACCCATCATTGGTTGACACGCCATTATATCAGAATGTAACCTGGAGTGGCATAAAACCCCAATCAAACAATTCAAAAACATGATTTGGACACTAATAACGTTTCAAAATTCTCTTGTGAGATGCAGATCGCCAATTCCTCATTAAAAACCCATGCATAAGGGAAGAAACTATGTTGTATATGTTTTTTTAAGAAATAACCAAGATATTTCATGTAATCAATACTATTTAGGGAAAATTAATAGCTGTAATAAATCACTTCAAACTTGTCTCTCTGTGTTTGTATTCAGTGTATTTTAATTTAGTTTTTAATATCACTCTATTATAAGTTAAGCTACACCATCTGTTTGGGTGCCACAACTTTATTCTTCCATCTCTATACTGCGAGTGCGCTTTCTAATGCCTACTTCGATGTACCGTTCACGGGATCTAGTCCGTCTGTCGACCCTCGGGTATATGAATGAGTCACAAGATGTGGCCCCTGCAATCGCGGGGGTGGTTTCTACGAGGTTGCCTCCCTGTTTTTCACCATAATAGGGCAAGGAACAGTGTTAAGTGGACAACCCGTCGTCATATGAGTGCAATACCCTTGAGTACGATGGTAAACACCTATCAAACAAACACGTTGAGTGGCGCACAGGCGGATTCCCGTGCATCACAGTTTTGGCTCAATATCGTGCTAAAACTTCTTCCGATTTTTATAAAACTTCGTTACTAGCTACAATCTATAAAGACGAAGATCAAGTTCGATGCTGACCGAAATTAAGGCACAATTAGGTACCGTACACTACTGCAATCTGATTGGTCGATTGACTTCGGCTCAATGTAATGTAGGTCTTATTTATACATCTTCCCGAGGCAAGGCGGAAAAGAAGATCGTCACATTAAGCTTCTCGTCCTTTCTACCTTGCCTCCATGAGTAAGCTAGAGTTGACAACAGCTACTTTCGGATGACCTCTCTTTACTCTACCCAATCAGATTGGGGCTTTATTGGAATAAGTAAGAGGCGGTCTAAACACTGTTACACAGGATGACTAGTAGGCTATATACGTAATATACATTAACAATATTAGTCCCATTAACGAGTCCTGACGTCATCACAGATATGTCAATTGGCAGTGGCGAAGTCTCGTCTTACACATTCTGACCGTTGCATAGGAATATGTATTTATAAGGCTAGTTCAATAGCTACAACCAATGAAGATGGAGGTCAGGTTCTATGCTTCTTGCAGTTGTGCTAATTGCAATTGACTTTAAATATGTTAATTAAATGAAATAAGTTGACAATATTCACACTACAGCGTAGCTGAAATACCGCTGAATGTGACGTAAAACACTAATCAATCAATCTTTTTTGCGTGTATATCCTTGTCTGATGGATTATCTTTCTTACATCGTGGTGTTATCATAGGGGGGGTCCTCTTTCACAGCACAATGAGGCGAGGGTCCATGGTCCGCTTATAGGCCCTGAAACTAAAGCTCTCGAGTTCGCGAAGGTGGGCAAGGGGCAGTGTGAAGTGGGCAATCAGTCGTCATATAAGTGAAATAATCTTGAGTAAGACGTTAAAACGCCTATCAAAAACAAACCAATAATTTGGAACAAAAGTTAATCTGCATATACATGCTATATTTTATATATTAATTAATTGGTCAGACCCAATAAACGTGTAATAAACGTTAACATTAACTACACATTTTGATTATGACGTAGCACAACATTATTTTGTGTACAATAGTATTTATATTTTAGTTCGAGCTTATTGGGTCGTACCCAATGATTTATGTAATTCAGTATAATTATTATATTTTATTTTCAACCGTATAAGCTATACGTTTGGTTATTAGTGGGTTTATAATAATAGATATATCAGAAGACCCATTAAGAAAAATATATACAAAGTATTGCGCCCGACATACTAATTTGTTACAAATATTATTCTGTATATCCTTATTGTTGGGTCATTTAATATAATTATAATTGTTGGGTCACACCCAATAAACGTGTAATAAATGTTAACATTAACTGCCCATTTAAACTATGACGTGGCCCAACAATATTTTGTGTACAATAGTATATGTATTCTAGCTCGAGCTTTATATTGGGTCGAAGCCAATAATTTATATAATTAAGAATAGTTATAATATTTTCACTTTCAACCGTATAAGCTATCAGGTTCTTATTGGGTTCTAAATGATAGTTATATCAGAAAACCCAATAAGTGACGCATACATAGCATTGGATCCGACCCACTTATTTGGAACAACAATTAATCTGTATATACATATTGTTGGGTCATTTGTATATTAACTATTGGGTCAGAACAATAAAGGTGTAATAAATTAAATGTTATTATTTACTACACGTGCTAACTACCACGTGGTCCAACAATATTTTGTGTACAATTACATATATATTATATTTCGAGCTTATTGGGTCTAACCAAATAATTTATATAATTTAGAATAATGATAATACTTTCATTTTTAACCTATAAGCTATAAATTTGGTTCTCATTGGGCTTTTAATAACAGATATATCAGAAGACCCAATAAGCAATATATACATATACAGAATATTGGGTCCGACCCACGAATTTGGAACAAAAATTAATCTGTATATGCGTATTGTTGGGTAATTGTATATATTAATTATTGGGTCAGACCCAATAATATAAACGTGTAATAAAAAATAACAATAACTACACGTTTTAACTCTGACGTGGCCCAACAATATTTTGTGTACAATAGTATATATATATAGTCTGGTTTGAGTTTATTGGGTCGAACCCCATTATAAAGTATAATTATAATATTTATAATTTTCATCGTATATGTTACAAGTTTAGTGCTCAGTGGCTTTTTAATAATAGATATACCAGAAGACCCAATAAGCACTGTGTTGTGTACAATAGTATATATATAGTATTGGGTATTGGGTCCGACCCAATAATTTGGAACAAAAATTAATCTGTATATATATACTATTGGGTCATTTTATATATTGATTATTGGGTCCGACCCAATAAAAGGGTAACAAATGATAATGTTAACTGGACGTTTTCCCTTATTTTTTATTGATATATATAAGTATATATGAGTTCGTGGGGAAATAGGAAACAAATTCAGCAAAAAAAAATTTGAAAAATACTTTAAACTTACGTACGACCCAATAACATATGTATAATATGTGAGACCCAATAAACAGGTGAGTTTCAGTATATATATATTTATATATATATATATATTATACAATAATAAGTTCAAAACTTATATTATACAATGTCATGAAACTCATCAACAACAAGGCATTCAATCTCGTGGAACTAAAAATAATGTAGACACCTGTCCGAGAGCAGATCGTTTGGATGAACAATGATGTAAACAAAATAACAAAATGTTGTATTTGTTTCCAGGTGCCACCCCAGGTTCATTAAATATAAGACTTTGATGCCGTTTCTGAACAACTCGTCTTACTAACACATTCAGAGGTACAACAATAACAAAAAGACACTATAATCTGTGAACCAATATAACTAATTCATAGGATTTCCCGTAGCCATTAGCAAGTATAGGAATAGGAATGTGATGAATGGGATGTTATGCTTGAACTCGTCAGATTTTACATAACAACAATAATGACTTAATCCCGCACAGTCCGTGATTAAATATTTAACAGAAAATAAAAGCAAAACAAATTAAAAAAACGCTCATTTATAAAGTAACATATATTTTAGTTTTGCAACATTAATTGAATTTTATAAAAGTCCTTTAACATATGTATAACAATGTACTATATAACAGGAAAAGAAACATAATATATAAAGTGTTGCCTAAAGGTCGTTGTACTGTATGTTTTTGCCAGCAAAACTTTGAACAACATATATTCGTGTAAAGAATATGTACATATGGCTATGCGGTAAATTCACCACTCATACAGTCATATTTGTTGTCCAAACTTTTGGTAATGCGGAACAGGTAATTTGACAGAATATGTTGTACAGCTGTGCTGACCTGAACCAAATTATGTTATGTTCAGTGAGATTGCTTTTACATTACCTGTCTTATGAATGGTATCAAGTGGTGGAGATTTCTATATTTTTACATTTATGCATTATGTACCATATCCAGTCTTTCTTGAATTTGTAATTAAGGTATTTAGAAATAAACGTATAATTTGGGTGCGCTAAATGCAATATTGCCTGTATGATTACAAAATCCTACCTTTGGATAGCAAAATAGGTTACCGGGAGCTTAGAAGACAAATGCAACGTATAAAGTATACTATTGGGCAACATGTATGTAACCAATTAGTTACAAGACAAATATGTTACATATATTACTAGTATATATTATCATGTATTTATTGATCTCACTCTGATAATTGGACCGTATCCTTCTACACTTCAGTCAAACTAAGTGAAAATGAGTGATTTTATTGAGTTTGAATTTCAGCAGAAATTGTTGGACTGTTTCGACCCCAAAACAGTTCTATTTTATTTTGTCGTGGCGAGAACATGGATTGAATACTTGTTTCTTCAGGTCGACGGGCGCCGCAGAGTTAGACCAAAAGTATACACCTCTACTCCGGCTACCATACATGTAAGAAGGTAACACATTTAACGTCAAAATATAGAAATGGCCGAAATCTGGAAAGAAAGGATAATTCTGTGTAACAAAATGACAATTAAATACTATTTTCAGTCCATAAAATTAAGAGGACATACAGGTCCGAACAAAATCAACATTGTTTTTAAAATATCTGTTTCCGTTAATTTAAGGACATAAAACCTAGATAGAAACGATTTAAGAGCAGATAACCTATAACAGCACTATGACGAATGCAGTTGAATCCTGCACTACTAGTCTTCATTAACACTTTGTCGATAGCGTGGATAATGGCGTTAGATGCTATATTATGTGTGGATATTACTTTACATTGTTGAACTCCACGTAGACTGAAACAAAATAAACCATAAATCAATTACAAGAGGTTACAGGAAATACTCCCAAAATACCAGTAGTACGATTCGATTGATTGGTTGGCGTTAAACACCGGTGCTTGAAGATACCAGACGTATATGACCGTCGTGTACTCCAACTGTCAAAAGTCACACTAACACAGTCACGAATGTTTAGAGACTATATTGTGTGGATATTACCCCTCCCTGTCCGAGAGCAGATCGTTTGGATGAACAATGATGTAAACAAAACAACACAATGTTGTATTTGTTTCCAGGTGCCTCCTCAGGTTCATTAAATATAACACTCCGATGCCGTTTCTGAACAACTTGTCTTACTAACACGTTCAGAGGTGCATTAATAACAAAAATACACTATAATCTGTGAACCAGTGGAACTAATTCATAGGATTTCCCGTAGCCACCAGGAAGTATAGGAATAGTATCCCCATGTGGGATGGGATGTAATGCATGAACTCGTCAGCTTTAAAATAACAACAATAATGACTTCTCTAATCCCGCACAGTCCACGAGGTAATATTAAAAAAAAAATTAAAACAAAACAAATAAATAAAATGGTCATTTATAAATTAACATATATACTAGTTTTGCAATATTAATTGAATTTGAAGAAAGATCTTTATCAGATCTTCACAATGTATTATAAAACAGAAAAATAATTATAATATATAAAGTGTTGCCGCTGTACTGTATGTTTATGCAAGCAAACCTTTGGACAACATATATTCGTGTAAAGAATATGTACATATGGCTTTGTGGTAAATTCACAACCCCTAAAGTCATATTTGTTTTTCAAACATTTGACCATGCGCAGCAGGTAATTTGAACGAATATGTTGTACAGCTGTGCTGTCCTGAACCAAAGCATGTTAGGTTCAGATTGTTTTTACATTAACTGTCTTATAGATGATATCAAGTGGTGAAGATTTGTATATTTTTACATTAACTGTCTTACGGATGGTATCAAGTGGTGAAGAATTGTATATTTTTACATTAACTGTCTTATGGATGGTATCAAGTGGTGAAGAATTGTATATTTTTACATTAACTGTCTTATGGATGGTATCAAGTGGTGAAGAATTG
>JAVFBX010214070.1:0-21586 GCA_034783855.1 Mopalia kennerleyi | reverse complement strand
TTGGGATCATTTATAATGGTCTACTCCGTCCCATAATGCATCTTGAAGACAAAACGAGGCTAAAAAGATACTGGCCCCAATATCCTCAGAACCCCGGCATTGCTTCGAAGAAGCTATATTATTTGTTTTGTCTTCGTCGAGATTGCTATGTCGTTTGAAATTGACTCAAGACTTAAGATTAGTCAGAAATCCTCTTCGGTTTTTGTTATAGTTTGTAGTAATGCAAGTTTTTATTATTCTGTCCCCAGGAGTTGCATACGATATCAGAATGGGATGGGGACATTTCTGCTGCCAGTCATAGGGATAGTGGTAATGAGAGTGCTGCATCAAGTCAAGCTGAGAAAGATAAGGCATCAGCTAAAGCGCGTTCTCGAAAAGACGCTGTTGCGCAAAAACATTTTCTATCACCTCCAACTATCCAAGAACCGTCAAAATCAGAACACAGTAGCAGAGCCTCTAGTCTAGCTCCAAGCCGAGCCCGAACGCCTGAACCAAGCCGATCAACAACACCCATACCCAGTTTAGGACCAACACCAAGTCCCAGTCTAGACTCAACACCCATCCCCAGCAGTGGCATAACGCCCGTCCCCAGCCGTGGCGTAACACCTGCCCCAAGCCGTGGTGTGACACCTACACCCAGTCGAAATGCATCACGCCGAGGTTCCTTCAATCATGATGTCAGAGAACAGCAGAGCGATCTCCCACAGAATCAATCAGAGGAGGACATCCCTGAGTATGTAATTCAATCTCACAAATACACTAAAAAAGACACCACAGCAACGAATACTGTATAACCTGCCTGCTTACATCTAACAGAGACGGTGTGAAAACCCCAAATGTCTCATTTACACTGCTTTTGTTATTTGCGGTCATAACACTGAGAGTCAGTTATTGTTTAAAACCTATACTTTTTTAGCATGTTTCAATAATAAGATGGTGTTTTCTAATATCACGACTGAAGTGTGTTTCCAAATATCACGTATAAAGTCTTACGAATCTGAACAGAGTACTAAGATTGCCATATATTGAACAAATTGTTTCTGTTTGTAAAACAGGCCTTTGCCGTCGTGGAACATTTTTAAGAAGACGCCCATTCAGAAAGTCAGCTGGGATATGGAGAGATTGTTCACCCGGTGTGTCAAAGTTTCCAAGTTATTAGCGTATGCGTTTATGTTTTGGGGCACTCTCACCACAGCAATGGCCAGTAAAGCTAGCCTTCTGGTTCTAACTAGTCATCTGGGTTCTTTGGGAAAGGTACGCTGTTTTTGAAATCGCACTGGTAGACATTTTGTATTTTGTAAATACTTTCTTGGGGATTTTAAATTTGTTTCAGTTCGTTGAAAATGTATGAGTTGGATTTTAATAGTTTTTCAGACAGTCAGCTGCTAATTCTCATGTTAACGTAAGTTCAACATCATAGGTTTGTTTCCGGGAAATACATTCATTAACCGCTCCATTGATAAGATCTATTGAGTTTGAATCATTCAGTGTTTCGCAGCAAATCATGTAACTGTTTAAGCCCTCGGGTTAAGGGCAGCTTGCAGGGAGAGTTAACAATGCTGTATTTGCTTTGCACTGAAGGAAAATTAACGTAACAATGATATCAACCCACCTCCCATTTTATTGTTATGCTAGTGTCAAATATTCTTGGAATAAACAACCGTCATATAGAATAAATGAAATACTATTTAGCACGGCGTAAAACACCAATGAATAAATTAATGTAATTTTTTTATAGAAGAAGAATTCTAATCGGATATTTTTGTTAACATATAGTCACAGAAAACAGAGTTTGAAGGGTTAGTGTTCCTCTTGTTATTTGGACTATGTATCCCGCACGGCCTCTCCTTTCTATTGTCAGCTGCCAGATCGTGGTTCGGCAACGTCCCCACTCCTACAAAATCAATCCTGATATTTGTAAGTATATGTTAGCAATATATCATGAGCTCATGTTAAGATAAGGCTATTGAAACTATCAAATCGCATATATTATATAGCGAAAAGTCAAATTTAAAACAGTTTTGAAATGGTCCTGTTAATTTGCTTATCACTTTCCAGTCGTGCCTCTAACTGACTGGTATACTTAATTTAAAAATAGGGATAGCAAGTAGGAGGACATTAGTGTTGTAAGACCTGAAGAGTACACACAACAGGCCATGTAGTAAAGTCGAAAGGTTCGTCACTTTCATCTTTATGTCGATTTACTCGAGTAAGAAACATTTAATAACATATGGACCCCGTGTGTAACCATCAAGTACCATCTAGCTTTTCAACGCAGACTGGGAACTTTGGAATAAACCCGCGCCATCACTATCTCACCAGGCAGTTACGAGACTGCGCCCTACTTTTAGCCACAGTTACGAATTTAAAAATTTGAAAATTTGTAATGTGGGTCAACCTTTAATGGAAACAAATTTTGATTTAAGAATAATGAAATTTATTACTATCTTTGAAAAAAGGAATTGCCTTGATCTATAGCCGAATGACATAGCATAGTCCCGGTGTATTTATATTTGCCTGGCTACGACCGAACAATTTACGCCGATTTAGCGAATATCACTACATTCAAAATGGTCTTGATTTATGACCAGGCGGGCTGTACGCATGGCATGGAGGTATTAACCCGGCTTCCGGTTTTTGTCAAATAATATGGATGAGCACTTACACGCATTCTACAAAAATCTGATGAAAATTATGTCCTCCAGTACTTTAAAAATACTTCACATGGTATCAAAACTATTAAATATGCTTCGAAAGAAGAACAGTTCAGTAAAAGGTTTTATCATTGTTACAGTGGTTAATTCAGCATTTAGATAGTACAACTGGAGATAAAGTTTATCTTTAACAGGACGTGATTCATCGATTTTTAATAATTGATATACCTGTTTCAATGTGACTTCTTTTTAGAAGTATTTAACTTTATTTATTTTACGAGCGTAAATGCACTATTCACATTATTATAGTTGGAATTCGATGTTGACTCTTCTGTGTTTTTCGAACTAAACACACTTGATGAATAAAACTTGGAGTGAGGACTAGAAAAAAGAATATGCAATTTTGTATATTATGCGGCGCCAAATGTTCGATCTTATACAACTTTTTCTTTTGTCCACAGGTAGCCTGTTTGGAGACATTCCATTCTGCAGGACAGACGTTCTTTGTTATGTATGCCTTACCAAGGCTTCATCCCGCCAAAGCGCTCTCTCTTCTACTATCGGTCGGGCTTGTCCCATCAATAACCAGGGCTGTTACTTTACGTTCTCCGTCCAGTCGGTGGCAATACATAAAAACTATACTGGATATTCTTGCGGTCATGATGTTCTTGAGTGTTATCGTGTGTATATTTTATGAAGAGAGCATTCACCTAAACACTAACTGGTTAATGGAGAAAAGAACGTTAGTGTCTTTCGGAAATGTAACAACCGATAATATTTTGTCCAGCCGGGATGTTGGGTCGGAAACAGTCGTAAAATTTCTTATTTTCATGTCTTTGGTGTCTCTTGGTATACGATGGTGGGAGGCAATGGCCTCTAACGATATTCAGATCGGTCCAATAGTTATTCCACTGAGAATGTTTGCGAGTACACTTCATGTGACTCGGGCCAAGACACACATTCTTGTTAGTTTGTGGAAGATAAACGTTACCGTGTGTGTGACACTTGCTATTTTTGGAAGTTTTGGTAACTTGACAAAGGTCTTTGGAGACTGGTTCTCTGATATGAAACTGGGTTTTATCATAACTTCAAACAGCACAATCTTAGAGCTCCCGTCTTATCAACAAGTGATGCAGTTTGCTAGTCACTGGATTCTTTTGGCCCCATTTTTAATCTACATTTTCTCTTCTTGGATTTTGTACCACTTTGCAACAGTTGCTTGTAAACTTCAGATGCAATTTGTCTGTTTTAATATTCCCATTCTTCTGGCTTCACCCTTGCTCTTGGTGTTATTAACGGTAGTTTGTTCGGTGTTCCTTGAGGAGAAGAATGAGTGGATATCATGGATCGCTATGGAGTGTCTGGAAGATAGCGGGGAAGCTTCCTGGAGAACTGTTGTCGTTGCCTTATCTCTTTGGTTCCCAGCCACTCTGTGGACTACTCGACATATTTGGGCCCCAGGCAATGAGAGATTGGCTTTCACAGATCGGTAAGTAATATGTCTAGCATAGCTTCGTGCACGAACAAAACAAGTCTTGCAACGGAACACATAAAAACATGTTCTACATGCGCTCTTGATTGCATGAGCGATGTTATGATTTATATCACAATTGCAATACTGTAGAAGAGGTCGTTAAAACAAATAACATGATCAGTAAAAGTACAATGTTGTAGTTAAATATTTCAAGGGGAGATTAATTCTGTAAACTATTGGCAATTGGAAACAAAATGTCAATATAACAACACTGTTGTCACATTGTGACGTATTTTATATATCTGGAGTTTTTAAGCTTGATCCGTTTACACGGGAATTTCAAGTCTGTTGAAATGTTAAAACCGGCTCAAGGCCACCTAGGAAGTGGCTTAAAATCACCCATATGTGTTCGCGTAGAGTTGAGCCGGTTCTACTATGACCGTGCGGACGGGTCTAATATGCCTTGCATGGAGCAGTAAGACATGACAAGTACATATTATTATACAGATAGAATACAACACAATTATCAGTGCTGATCAGTTTGCGCAAGTCTTTTTCCATCAAAAAGTTTCTGTGTAACAACACAGAATAGTCACTCAAATCATATATACCTTGGCATTAGTAGCATTCGTAAGAACGGTTTGCAGAATTTGATGTGCACATTTTCAATGTATTTTTCAAGATACATAGTTGCAGAGCCATACGGCATGATGCTAAAAATGTACGTGTCTAAAAGCGACATTTTGCCCCCATACCGTCCAGGCTCATCGGCCTATATAGTTTCTCATCGGCCTATATAGTACAAGGCACCACGTTTATAGTATAACATACATTAATCATGTTTCGTTCTACAATTGAGAAATTGTAAAAGGCACCAATAAAGGTCTCTCTCCCTTGGGGTCAAATTATACCCCCAAAAATGTATCTGTTGTTTTTTAAAGATAAACATTCAAGCTTTGGGATAGTGGAAAAAATATTTCGAAATACTTATTACAAGTAGTTAAATTTTAACCTTTAATTTAGTGTAACATTCGACGAAAAAACCCACAAAAAATGCGTGTATTTTTCCCTGTGGATATTATTTCAATTTGCAATAAGTTTCAAAGTTATTATCTGATCTTCAGCAAATTGGCATTTATACGTAGTCAAACATATATACATACATAGGATCCGACCTATATTCTGCGTATTTAAAGCTTTTTTCTCACAATCAACCTAGGCGTCCAACAAGACCATAATTACCTGACTAAAGTTTGATTAAAAAGTATTAAATTGTTTTCGAGGCATGCTCCGGAAGCAAAAGTATTGCACGTATTCATTTTTTACCTATATAATTTTTTAAAAAAGTTATGTAATTTGAAAATGCAAAACGACACGATTGAAATACCTAATTAAGGTATAATAAAGTTTGGTTTTAAATGTTGAACTGTTCTCTGGAAACTATAGAACTGCACAATCATATTAAACCTTGGCCCCCAAAAACTGCACTCTGAAGATAAGTTATTCGTTGTAGAAACGTAAACATACCAAAACCAACGACTGAGTGCCAGATAGGAATACATATTAAGAGAAGTGAAGAGGAAGAATAGAGGGTTAAACCTGTAACCCAAAGGTCTTGGTTTCGATTCCCGGTGGAGCCAAAGAAAGTTTTCTCTTTTCATTTTTTTTTCAAATATATAATGACGGACGGGCAAATGGGGCATGTTATTGCACCCCACCTCCAACCTCGACTTCTCCATAGCTGGATCATAGTTAGTGAGTAAAGAAAACAGCTACTCCAACCATCATCTGAAAACATCATTTATATTTTCTTATTATGGTTACAGCCTAGACCAAATACTAGTACCATGTTTTTGGTTAAGCCAATCGGAGAGGGGATAACTATGCTGAAATTAAAAAATCATCCAAAATGCCGTACTTTCTTTTCTTGCTATACAGAATATTTGTTATCCCTATATTCGACGCTGTATTGTTGGACCAATCATTTCTCTATGGTCGACGAAAGGACGACAACTTTGACCAGAAGCGGACTGTCAATGGCGACAATGTTTCCATGCACACTTCAAGTTCTGGTGCGGAGGGTCATCGTGCGGAAGAATCTAAACAACCCACAATGATTTATATCTGCGCGACAATGTGGCATGAAAACATAAACGAGATGGTTCAAATGTTGAAATCAGTGTTCAGGTAGGTCGGATTAAGAGACGAACGCTTTGCTTTATAAATGTATGACCAAACGACAGGCAGTTTATGCAAGCCAGCAGTCATCGGTCAAAAAGTCGAATATAGATAAAGTTTGCCTATCCTTATATCTAGTTGTACCACTTCTGGTCTCTTTCTTATGCACCGTGTTGTTGTTGTACGACATGGTATTATTGTATATAAATTTATCCGTATTATTTATCATACAGACTAGATCAAGACCAAAGCAAACGTCGCTTATTCCGAGATCTCGTCACGGATCATAAAGACCCGGATTACTATGAGTTTGAAGGTGAGTTTTTGCGTTGCCTCCAATCCAAATTTTTTTTTATTTACTTTTTCAATTCTGTAATAATGCGAATGAAGAGTAGGAATAGAATTGCGCAAATAATAGGCTTAAACAATTATGTATTCTGGCTTTTGTTCAAAATTTTTTAGAACATTTTTTAAATATGGCTAAGCTACAGAGATTTCAAGAGAAGAAAACGACCATGACATGTATATGGTATAAAATAATGTGATAAATATGAAGCAAACAAGATATTCGGCATGCGTTATGAATTGATCCATTTGCTGTTGGTATTTCAAAGAAATAGAAATTTATCAATTAATATGTCCGCTGATGAGAATGAAAGTTATTTGGTATGGAAGGAATATTCTTCTTAAGCAGACGATTATTTAGATTTTTGTTTCTCCTATACCCTAATGCTCCTGTGGTCAGGAGTAGACAGTTAAGGCACAAGCAAACGGGATTCTAGACTGGTCATGTAAGAAACAAAAGGAACTATGTCTTTCTTAGACCTTCGCCTGCTTCCCAATTGAAACCCAGTGGATACAACGTTTGAAGAGTTACTTATTACCGATACCAAATCGTTTCCATTTCAGCCAATATTTTCTTTGATGATTCTATGGATTTGGATGAGTTTGGTTACTCTCATCCCAATGGATTTGTCCAGCAACTAGTCGATGTCATCCACACTGCAGCCAAGTAAGAACTTTATTTTATTTTGGTTATTTTGTTTCAAGCTTCAGTTAAAGATGTAATATTTTGTAATAAACTTATTTAAGAAACTGATAATTTTCACCACTGTTATGCTCTGTTTAAAAATACTTACACGGGATAAAACAAACCACAAAGGGTTTTATTCCCACCAGATTTATTATATAATCTGTATCTACATAATATTTTCTTTGTTTATCTGGTGAAATAAAAGAAATCAAATCAAATTAAGGAACAACGTATTGTATGAATAGCATCCCTTTTATTTCCGAGGGTGGTGGCGAGGGAGCTTCCTGTTGCCCTGGTCCTCTCGGAGTATATGAGCAACGCGAAGCCGCTCCTCATTCTCTCTTTAAAGACATCACATAAACCAACCCCTAATCAACCAAGCAAACAAATACAATGAAATTGCAACCAAAATGAACAATTGCCAACGACAACTTACAGTAAGAACAAAAGGAAACTTTCAAAATTTCCAGATTAAAACATATTCTTGAGAAATGTGATTGGATTTAGCCTCCGTAGGTACCATTACCTTAGTTGGTTGGTTGGTTGTTTAGTTACCTTATTAAATTATTCCGTTGGGTAGGCTTTCTATCTTCCCGGTATCCATGTTGAATCTGTTAATGGCGATTGGCTAATAGAAGTTTACTGCAGGTCTCTGGAGGTTTGAGAGTAGGTCGTATATTCCTTCCCAGACTATCCTTAACTTTAGGTGAATTTCTTACAAATGAATAGCGTGTCTCTTGATTATGTGGATTTCTTTAAACAACATTTGTGTTCATTAATTGTTTATTTGTTAATGTATTTTTCTGTTATGTGCTACAGTGAGGTCCATGAGAAAGTTGTGCCGTTAGATGATCCCACAAAAATGATCACCCCGTACGGTGGACGGCTAGAATGGCTGCTCCCTGGAGGAAACAAAATAGTGGTACATCTAAAGGACAAAAACAAAATCAGGCACAGAAAGAGGTGGTCACAGGTAACATCGCTCTCGATATTGGCTATGTTAGAGTTGTTCGTTAGATCATATTTAGTAGTAACCAAAATTGTTTGTTGGTTGGTATGGTATTTTTTATCCTTACTTGAAATTGATTCACTCTCACTTAGAGTTATATCTTATAGCATGTTTAAAGTCCATGTTACCGAAGTGCTGCTTAACCTAAATATTAAGCCTTCCAGTAGGAGGGCCCTGACTAAATACTCCTCTCGCCGAATACTGTGTCCATGTAATCTTACCAAATATTGACAGCAGGTATCGAACACACTGCCCTAGTACCCCTACCAGTCTCCGAATACTGACACCTGGTATCGAAGGGACTCTACTATTGTACTTCTACCAGTCACAGAATACTGTCACCTGATATTGAAGAGACAATGAGCTAGCCCCCGAATAGTGACAGCAGGTATCGAACACACTGCCCTAGTACCCCTACAAGTCCCCGAATACTCTTTTACTCCTACCAGTCTCCGAATACTGACATCTGGTATAGAGATCCTTCCTTAAACACCTTTAATTCACCAAATATTGACAACAGGTACAGAAGAAACTCTCAGGTGATATACCCATTTTTACCAGAATAGGCCTACTGACGCCGTATATCGAAGAGGTCCTGCGATAATACCCCTCCCAGTCCCCGTATACCGATTCCAGATATTGAAAACACCCTTATCCAAACCGCTAGCTTCCCAGTCACAGAGTACTGACAACAGGTATCGCATAAACTCTACCTAATACCATTTCGATCCTGTGATAATACACCTCCACATCTCTGAAAACTGACTCCAGAAATTGAAGATAACTGATCAAACTGATCAAAACCCTTCCCAGTCACCGAATAATGACACCAAGTATGAAAACGGTCGTGGCCCAAAAACCCTCCCGATTCCAGTCAATAAATACTGGCACCAGGTATCAAAGACACCCTTACCTAAGATGCCCTCCAGTCACAGAATATTGATACCGGGTTTCGATGAGACTGTTACCCTAACTCACCTGATACAGACACCAGGGGCCAGATGCTCGAAAGAAGATCCATAAATTAGCCACTAACACCAAATTAAATCGCTAACACCGGGTTATGTTGACCTTCAACATGGCGTGACGTCCGCTAATAGCGGATTAACTTAAAAAGCGCTTCGAGCAACCGGACCTAGACAAGCTGGTCACTGCTCAAATCTTTGTATTGAAGGTCTTTACCAAAATAACTTTTTTTAAGAACTATATTTTGCCCTGATGCGGTTCCATGACCTACCGACCACGCAGATCGGTTGATGTTTAAACTGTAGAGTATGAATAAGTATCATCACTGTTACGGAGACATAAACACATCGTTCCAATAAAGTGTGTACAAGGGTTTTCACTTTTTATACGCGCGATGAAAATCGGTCTTTCTATGAAATGATCAGCGTCCTCCTGTCTGTCTGTCTGTCCGTCCGTCCGTCCGTCCGTCCGTCCGTCCGGTTGGCTCAAATCCGTTTCCGGAGCAGAACTTGAAAACTATAAAGACAATCTTTATGAAACTTGGTAGACAAATTAACCATTACCTGTAGTTGTGCATTTTGATATTAAGATTCATCATTTTAAAAATCAGTCCGTCTGGCCTGACCCGATGGCTCTAATCCGTTTCCGGAACAGAACTCAAAAACTATAAAGCCAATCTTAATGAAACTTAGTAGGCACATTAACCATTAACTGTAGTTATGCCTTTTCGTATTACGGATTCATCATTTTAAAACTCTGTCCGTCTGTCGGTCTGTTCATCCGGATAGCTCCAATCCGTTTCCGGAGCAGAACTCGAAAACCATAAGGCCTATCTTTGTGAGACATGGTAGACACATTCACCATCGATTGTAGTTGAGCCTTTTGCTATAACCGATTCACCTTGTTATATATAGTTTTCTTGTTTTTATGGATACAAAGTTATATTTAGCCATAATCAAAAATAAATTTTCTTTCCGGAGCGGAACTCGAAACACTATAAATCCATCTTTGTGAAACGTGGTAAGCACATTAACCATTAAATGTAGTTCTGCCTTTTGCTATTACGGATTCATCATTTTAAAAACCAGTCCGTCTGTTCTGATCGCTCCAAATCGTTACCAAATCAATTAACACTATCAATAATTCCATGGTTACCATAGTTTGACTGGTACCCAAATCAATTCCCTCTTTTCTGCATTCTTCTTTACAACATGGCATGTTGCGTGCCATTGTCTGAGAGGTCATGGGTCACCTCTGCATAAAGGACTAAGTAGATAGGTCAATCGGCCATTTGTGTCAAATATTTTTTTCAAAATTAAGTCATACAACATTTACACTTAACGGGAGGCCAGTATAAAGAGAACATTTACAGAGAATTTTGTCCAAAATACATCCATTGCCGTTAACGTATTTTTAAATTTGTGTACGCACAGGTTATGTACATGTATTACTTACTGGGTTACCGAATGTTTCTGGGCACAGATCCAGACACGATACGAGATCCTAGAGGGACTTACGAATCTGCACTCGACCAACTATCCCAAGAGCTAAAAATTAAGGTAAGACTTATTTTGTTATGATGTCCTCTGTGCGTTCGCTACATCGGATCTAATTAAAATGGTATGTAATTCTGATGAAGAGTGCACTGTAAAGACAACGAAATACTGACTAAGCTATGTTTCATACTTTAATTCTCTACATGGTTACGATGTGTCTAGAGGGGTATTTTGAGACTTTTAAGTGATGTTCGGACGCCAAAATTAAATGATATGAACAAGGGGAATATCTTCAGGTGAGTTAGTCAGGTTTTAGTATCCCAAATTAATGTCTATAGTACCTGCAAAAATCTTGAAATTTAGTGCAAAAACCGACAGAAAAACCTATTGACACACCATGGTTGCCTTTTGTATTTCCGCAACGACTGCCGAAGTTTGATTGCTTTCCTATTCGAGAAATGTGTCTGTCACAAGCTACTTGTAAGGAGAAACAAATGATATGTGAAGGTTTCAACCCAGGTATACCTCACATCTCGAACCAGTAGGTGCGGATTGGTATCTACAATTATTCTATACTTTATACGCAGTACTTGTCGTCAGAATCTTTACTGTTTACTCTCTTTCGAATCAACTCCGTAATTAGAAATCATTTTAGCACCAGAGAAAGACAGTTTTTAAAACTTACTGTCCACAGGCCGAAAATACCTATCTTTTGGCGCTAGATGGGGACGTAGATTTCAAACCACAAGCAGTTCTCTTATTAGTGGACATGATGAAGAAGAATAAACAAGTTGGTGCAGCATGTGGACGAATCAAGCCCATTGGATCCGGTGAGCTGCTACTATATATGAGTTTCCTAATATATTCATAATATATCTTATGACTGATTCGTTTTTAATTTTTTTTTAAATAACACATCCAGTTTTGCCAGTTACCGTATATAATGGTGAATGTCTTGTCTGTTAAGGTCCTGTAATGTGGTATCAGAAGTTTGAATATGCCATTGGTCATTGGCTTCAGAAGGCCACAGAACACATGTATGGGTGTGTGTTGTGCAGCCCGGGTTGTTTCAGTCTCTTCCGGGGTTCAGCATTGATGGATAATAACGTGATGAGAACGTATGCTACAAAACCAACCACGGCACGACACTATCTGCAGTATGATCAGGGTAAGCAATCACTTTCCAAAATCAAATATGAATATTGTTTATTTATCAGATATGATATAGTGTTATTAAGTATCAAAGTTCTGTGCAGCCTTAAATTTTTGTTTGTGGCTTGTTGCTATTGTTGGTAGCTTATTGTATGGTCACAAAGTAAGCCTACAAAAAATAACAAGTAAATAATAATCACCTTGAAAATATCCACATGTTACAGGTACGATTCTAACAGTTAATTTCGTTTGATTTCTGTAGGAGAGGACAGATGGCTTTGTACACTGTTGTTGCAGCGGGGTTATAGAATCGAGTACTGCGCCGCCTCTGATGCCTTGACGTACGTACCGGAAACTTTTCAGGAGTTTTTTAATCAACGTCGTCGATGGGGACCTTCTACTACTGCAAATATCATGGATTTGTTAGGAAGCTTTCGAGAAACCGTTCGTAATAATCCGAACATCTCCTATCTCTACATGACCTACCAGTTTGTCTTGCTGGCATCGTCTTTGTTAGGTCCGGCTACTGTATTGCTCATGGTAGAAACATCTTTGTCAGCCGTATTTAGCACTTTACCAGACTGGGCCACCTATACGTTGACATTTGGTCCAACAATAATCTTTGTTATTGTGTGCTTCAAATGCAAATCAGAAACTCAGTTGCTGGTAGCAGCAATATTCAGCTCTATGTATGGTCTTGTGATGATGGCAGTAATCGCTGGAACTGTAGTGAACATCATACAGGACGGATGGTACTCACCAAATGCTATCTTTCTGTACATCATGGTTGGTGTCTTCGCCATAGCTGGAATCCTTCACCCAACAGAAATTTTTGACCTACCATGGGGACTACTTTATTTTCTATGTGTTCCGTCTACATTTATTTATCTCATGATTTATAGTATGTGTAACTTGAATATCGTGTCGTGGGGGACGCGAGAGGCAAAAAAGCCGGTGACAAATGACACCGCCGTGGCTCAACAAGGCCGATCGAAGACAGGAGAGCTGGATTCCGATCCCATATCTCAGGCTATGGAAGAACTTCGAAGTCAGCAGCAAACAGCGCCTCCTGGTGGATTTCTGAGTAGATTTAATATATTCAACCGAGAAAACCGGGCTAACTCGCTACTGACTCTAGCGTTCTTACATTCATTAAGGGAAATGCGGTCCAATCCACAGCCAAGTCATGGACAGTTTCGGCCTCGTCAACGACAGAGGACCTCAAGCGTGGGCAGCACAGATCGTCGCTCACAGGTAGCGGCTGCTGAAAATATTGAAGAGGATGACTTTGACTCTGATGAAGAAAGCGTGAATCATGACTGGATGCAAAATCCAAGTTTGGGAAACGGTGAGGAGCAACTTATGGACGATAAGGAACGAGAGTTCTTCGAGAATTTAATTGAACACTATTTGTACCCCTTGTCGGGTGACAAGGAAGAACAAGCAAAAATCAGTGCCGATTTAATAGAGCTGCGAAACAATGTATCATTTGCTTTTTTTATGCTGAACGGTTTGTGGCTGGTTATCATGATTGCTCTGCAGGAGGTTAAAGGTTATGTGCACATATACATCAAGATTGACAAACACACATCTCTGAAATTAGAGCCATTGGGTTTGCTGTTTCTTGCGATATTTGCTATTATTTTGGTTTTACAATTCGCGGCTATGTTGATGCATCGCTATGGGACTTTTACACACATTCTCTCAACCACAGAACTGTTTCAGTGTCGTAAACTTAAAACACAAGAACAGATGCGGACAGAAACTATGGAGAAAATAGGAGAGCTACAAAAAGAAGACTGGTTTCAGCCCCTTGGAATTCAAGAACCAAACAATCCGGTTCGTAACAGAAATGTTGTTGTTAATATAGATATGCCTTCAAATATCGCTCCTGATTATGAAGATGGTGCGATGACGCAACAACCCGCATACTCCCCTCCAAATTACAATTTCCCCGGAACTCAGAGGGCGGCTGGATTTCCTGGCAACGGCCGATGGACATTACGAGGAAACTTTGGCAATAATTTCTTTAATGATCCTTTTCCTCGTTATAATAACAATAGGCCATTGCAAGGAATGCCCCTTGAAGACTTTAATGAACGATTGGAACAATCTTTAAACCAACGACAGCGATATCCAGGCTATGGCGAGCGCCGTCGCAGTCAGTATCGTTATTGAAGTAAATAGTTCATATGTTGAACAATGTCTGTGTTAAGACTCTTCTGTCCACGGGTCCGTTTCTCTAAGCGACCTTAGCATATGTTAAACGTCATTACCATGACGACCACCGTTGAAGACATAGTGTTGCCATGACAGTTACGTTCTACGTAAGCTAAGATCGATCTGTGAAACGGGACCCAGGTTTGTATCGCTGCTCTCTCTTGCCCAGTTACGAAAGTCTTTCAGTCAGCTAAGTAACCTTGTAGATTATATACGGTTTTCCATGTTTAACCGACCAGCTTAATCCAGCCCAGATTATCAAAAGTTTTCAAAATGTTATTATAAGTCTTAATTTATTTAACCATTGTTTTTAATACAGGAAACAAAGATTTAGTTGTTTAACATTGTACTAAGCTTTACTTTCTACCCAACGCCAAGCGTCATCACATTCTGAAAGTTCACTTTGCGTTGACGACGTCGGACTTGTAACCAATGTGTCACGTGAATCCAAACCATATAGTACATGTAGTGATTGTAGAGTAAGCCTATAACGCATAAATTGGAAGCTACTTGAGGCACGTGGCATGTCTTCAGTTCAAGGTCCAACCCCCTCCTTAATCCGGTGAGGTAGGCTATGTTTATTTGGTTGGCGCTTATTGACATAATCTTGCGTGTGCACAATGTCTAGGCACTTAGAGGTTAGTTATACACAAACTACACATAAAGATCAATGTCAAACGCAAAATTTATTGACGCAATTGAACTGACTGCATTTAGATGTGTCTTCATAGAAGTATAAAGGCTTGATACAATTGTCGCTCGCATTACATTGGCATAAACTATAATTTATTATCTTGGGGTATCTCATCCCTGAACACAACATGAGAATCTTAATATATATATATTTGTTTTGAAAGCATATAATGATTTTGATATTCTATGCAGCTGTAGAAAACTTTTTGACAATGTATAATACTCCACGCTCTTTTTTAACTTATATGCCTCCGCCGAAAATGAATGGCTTTTCTTGACATACCATATTCATGTGAAATAGTGCCTAACTAATTTTATATTTGAGTTATGTTCATTTCAACGTTAATCCGTTATCTGTGATATATACTTACTTTAAGTGTAAAAAATAGTTTTACAAAAATTTCGATAATTAAAACACTACATTTTCATATATGTCACTATTTGTAGATACTTGATGCTTTATTTTAGTTTACAAAAAGAAAATAAAGAAAAATAGCTAAAAACGATATAAGTGTATCATAAGATAATTGTAGTTTTCAGGATTCGTTCGATGATTGATTAATTGCTTGTATGGTCGATTGAATGATTGATTTATTTATTGATTGATCGATTGGCTGATTGATTGATTGATCGATTGGTTGAGTGATTTAGTGAGTATAATTGATTGATTTGTTGATTGATTGGTTGAGTGATTGAGTATCATTAGATAATTGTAATTTGCAGGATTCGTTGATTGATCGATCGATCTATTGATTGATTGATTGATTTAGTGAGTGAGTGATTGAGTGATTGAGTGATTGGGTGATTGTTTTGAGTGATCGATTGATTGATTAATTGATCGTTTGATAGATTGGTTGAATGAATGATTGATTGATCGATCAATCGCTCGCTCGCTCGATTGATTGATTGATTTATTGATTGATCGATCGATTGTCGCCTGCTGTAACCAAATGTCGTACGAAATATAGCCTGTCCTTATATCATTTTCTGAAAGATAAATACTCTAAGTGAAATGCTATCGACCGTCTTTTTTTTTCTCCAAGTGTCCTTCGCGTAGCCTTGTTGCCGTTGTTTGATTGAAGCATCCTCTATCAACCAGTCCATTCATTGATATTGTTGCACTCCTGTGTGCTACCCATATCTTATTCTCTATTTTACTTTTCTTAGTTCTCTGGTTTATTACCTTAACACCGTGTATTGCTAGAGGTTGCTCCAATTCTCAAGCGATCGTAATCCAGAACAAACAAAGGATTCCTTCGGTCTTGTCAAACAAAGTCACCCCAAAATTGTCATACTCTGACTTAGCCAGTTTTATATTATCAATGTTTCTGATTTCTCGACCCTTTTAACCACGCGCCGTTTCAGGGAGTATATTTTGGGCCCATAACTTAGTTGTTGGGTACCCAGGTAAACAGTTATTACGATATAAATGAGTGTGGGCGTTAGGTTAAAGCGATTAACCATATTTATTTGACAGGTAATAATCAACTGTTTGGTAAAAGAAGGTGGGGCAAAAATACCTTTAAGATACACTAAACAGTACTGAAATCCGAAACAACCGGATCCCAGTACACATTTTAGGGTAAGTCCGCCATGTGCGATATGACGTCATTTAATCTCAAGTTTACGGTTATGGTTATAGGTTACGGGATAGTTTAGGGTTAGGGCAGGGTTAATGATAGTGGCTAGTTTTTTTAAATATTTTAATTCAAACTAAAATGTCACCTTCGTTTTGAATTACGGACATGCTTATTTTCGTCCCATTCAACAGAATTAGGCTTCCTAAGATTTTCCTCAAATAAACACATAATATGAAAAAAATAATTACATTTTTATTTCACTTGAAAACTTACCCATTATAGTATGTGGTAATTGACCCAGTAGAAAAACATCCGCACGGATTCGTAAATTGCCACTTTTAAAAGAAGCAGTTTGTAAAATTGGTTTGATAAACATTCTTAATATCTCTCATAAAACTATTTTGTATAAACTATTATTATATCAATAATTAATAGAATATTACGCAGTGAAGTTTAAAACACATAAAAATTGCTTTCATGAATGGTGGAGGATAATCCATTCAGCGCTATGCGCCACAGGAGTTATTCTTTCAACTATTCCCTTTATTAATATTTATGGTATTCAAACTAGCCTTAAAGGAATGGAAAAGTTTTTGACAAACACGTAGCAGATATATAGCGTGGCCACCAAATATATATAGCAGCATTCTTTCTTTTCAGTAATAAACCATAAGTTTATAACATAGAAACGAAGATGTACAATAAAAACAAAATTGTGTCCGGCTTTTCAACTGAGCGGAAACAATAATTCGTCCTAACCTCTCTTACAGATTTAACACAAGGAGGCGCACATGTGTATTTTATGAGCATGATTATAATTGCGAATCCGGTGGTGAATCCGGTGGTGAAATAGGTAATGGATTGCGGTTACTTCATGTCATACCGGAAATGGTAGGTGGTTGTTTATAATTACAAATACGGTGTTGACCATGACTATTTGTGTGCATATAGATGTGTATTTATTTATTTTGTGGGGCGGGGCAGAATCTGTACACTATGGTGTGCAGTATGGGGAGGAAACAAATTATTTTCAATGGTGTCGTCAGTATCAAAAAGCAGGGGGCGGACAAGTGAGGGCTAGCTAAAACACACTTCCGATGAGTCCTCCGGTGCTCTGTATGACTGCACAATTTTTAACTGGACTTCTCAGGCAGCAAAACTTCTCCAGATTAGGCGAGTCCCAGCGTGAAACTGTACTGATAACCTTCTCAAGGTAGAGCAATATTTCTAGACAAACAAGGGCCAGTGTTAAGATACATAACACTTCTATTTAGTTTATCGGCCCACTTTGACGAAACTCAATTAGATCTATGCCCTTATAGGTGCTTCACACTGCAGTTGTTTGTGTCGTATCTGAGGCCGCGATCAGTTAACTGGTTGTCTGAAAAGCAACTTTGTCGGGAAGCAATTAAAGTTTTATGAAGATTTAGACCAGAAACTTCTAATGAAGAATTTTGATTGGATATTCAAAAGTAAACCCTATTCCAGACATCAGCGACAAACGTGACTTTCTTTGTCAGTGGGCATAGTGAAAATGATGTGTGTACATTAATAGCAGGCCGATTTGTGAGGTATTCACCTTATCCCGCCATGTCACTAGAATTAAAGTTACGTACGTATACGGTATATACATTGATATTATGGGTGGTTAACGTCGTATTTCAGAGTATTTCAACTTTACATTGTCTGTGTCATAGTGGAGAAAACGAGAAGAAACCACGCGAAAATGATCTCACGAGTTGTCCCGAATATGTCACACGTATAAGGCATTCTATTTAATGTGGAATATAAACCAATAAAATAACACAAACACAATAAATTTTAGTGTTCTGGATTGAACAATAATATATTCCTTTGGCTATTTGGCGTCATTTTTTGGTCATTAAACGTATCAAGTATGTTCAATATAAATAAGAGTACGTTAGCCACTCTTTATTAAAAGTAAGTGTTTGCAGAAACTCTATGTGGGAGACACCATGCATAGGGATGCATGTAGCAGTATATCAAGTTCGTTAGCCTTAGTGTCAAACAACTGAAGCAATGTACCGGTGCTTGGCAAGTTACCAATTCATTGGGTTTGTTGTTCAAATAGTCCTGCATGTCCCACTGAATATGTTTATAGAAAGATGTTTGCTCCCGTCATAAAATCTGTTTGTATTGCATGAAACTAATAAATTCAGCTGGGCGGAACTTAAATAACTTCCAATCGTAACATCTTCAAACACCAGACACTCGGATAGCTTCATGACAAAATGTTGAATTATTACGCGGTTAATTAAAAAATGAAGTAGGTCTAAGTTGGAAAGTGTGTTACTTTTGAGATCAAAGAGTGCTCATAGGCCCAGAACAGTAGCATACGTTCACAAAGTGACCGACCGACCGAAAAATTAACCGACCAACCGACCAACCGACCAACCGCAGGACCGACCGACTGACCGACTGATTGATCGTTTCATTCATTCGTAGATTGATGAACAAACAGAGATCAACAGGTCCAAACTTCGATTTACAAAAAAAAAAAACCTCTGATATAATATTGTTAAATGGATCTCATTCGACACCAGACAATATTGGACATGCGATTGCTCTGATAATAACATATATTCTAGTTTTGGTCAATGCAAAAATGCCTGATAATAATGTCTTCCATTCGGATTAAGAATTATGGTTTGCCATTTGAAAGGCGCTACCATGAGTAAATTAGATTTAGCAGGTCTGTTTTTAAAAGCCGATTGAAGTGCTGATCTCTTCTATATTAGTTTCAGGACCTCTTACAAATCCATTTTTTAATACATTTTGATATTTTTACCCATCTTTTATTTTTCTCGAATGTTTGCGCCACATACAATTCATAAATACGAGATAAAAGACAGTCATAATGTCTACAGCGTATTTAATGGATTATTTGGTGTATTATCAGACACTTACATGCCAGGGGACAGTCACACTTTATAGTATAGTATACAAGTATATACACCTGTGCTTAGATACGACGTAAACAAAATGCAAGGCAATTACCCACCGTAACCTGATCGCCTCTTGGTAATAATTCTGCAATAGAACCATCTGCAATTGGCTTAACTTCGGACTATTCTCATAACTGTGATACCATCACTACATTCGGCACGAGATAGATGTTTAAATATGGATCAAACTCGTACATTTTATTCACCGAAAGTCTATTTACCAGCACATGCACACTATTCCCCACACTTCAAAAAATATACAACGTTTGTTTATGTTCATGTTGCGTGTAGATGAAATGCTGGTTTTCGTCTGAACAAATTTGTAATGCTAATGAATCTTCATTCACAGTTTCACTGCTCAACGACACTCACTGCAGTCGGCCTGCAGCCGTGGCGTAGTGGTTAGCGAGTGCGCTTTCTAACGCCTACTTCGATGTACCGTTCACGGGATCGAGTCCGTCTGTCGACCCACAGGTATGTGAGTGAGTCACAAGGTGTGGTTCCGGCAATCGCGGGGGTGGTTTTTACGAGGTTTCCTACCGGTTTTCCACCACTATAAGGCAAGGAACACTGTGAAGTGGACAATCCATCGTCATATAAGTGAGATATCCTTAAGTACGATGTTAAACCCCAATCAAACAAACAAACAACCACTACAGTCGTGTCGCTTGTAAAGTTGACTGTCAACAACGTCCTCAGTTTCGAGTGGCCCCATCTGTTGTCATTCGCGGATAAACAAGACTTACTTTGGCAGCCGTTGAGCTGTCTACTTTCTAAATTAGAGATCCTGTCATTCTTTCTTTCTCGAGACTAACACACTATTTAAAAGGTAACGAAGGTCCATTTAATTTAAGATTCACACTGTGTGTAGTTAAATACAACTTGACGTAAATGGCAAGGGATTACTTTTTATGACAGAAAGAAACAGAAAGTTTGAATGGACTGAGTGATGCGGTAAAATAAAATGCAATGGCTCTGTCGTTTTTCTCACACAAATGGCCTTCGGCTTGAATCGCTAGTACTTCCTTGTCCTTTTTATGTTCAATTTGGAATCATTTGGCGTTAACTGTGTGACGATTCCATGAAGCATGGGAATGATTTACAGTGCCCTTCTGCATGCTTCTGGAAGAGGCGCTATCGATAGTTCTGACGAGCAGCAGATGATAAACCTAGTCCCTGCGTATAAGATCGTATCATCCAGTCACAATATCATCGGCTTTCAACTTTTTTGTAATATTAAACAAGATAAGTTGATTTATTCTATTGCAGGATTAAAAATGACCTGTATTGGATGCTTCCTAACGAAGCTTAGGGGATTGGTTATATCGTTGATACGTGACGAAAAAAGAACAACAAGAAAATGAGGGCGATAATTAGATCTACTATATAGACCTGCTTATATCTACAGTGCAACCAAGGAATTACGTACCTGCACTTTCTTCACCTCGTCTTGTACTACACCAATCTACAGAATAGGCACAATTAAAAACAAATCAAACAAGAAGGGGGTCAAACCGATTTATTGGCAGCTGATAGTTAAAAAGGGTGATTATCTAAGATCTCATTAATAAACGAGGCTCTGTTTACGTTTTGGAAAAACTTTCCGTGTAGACGGTCTAATGAGAAACCAGTTTTTATCCAGCCGTGCACCTGGCCTCGGTTCAAGTAAACTTTTCAGTTCTACCAATATTTACCCAATTAATAAGTTCACTCTTGCCCATCTGGTGTCAAACGGTTTCTATGTACATTCGTTAAGTCTTTCGCATAGTTATCTGAGCTAAATCTACCTCTAGGTTGGAATAAGAAACTGTGAGGGACAATAATAGAAAGAACATACCCTGATGCAATCAATATCACACTTTGAATAGTTTCATAGTGTCAACAAATTAACAAATCCCCCCCCAAAACTTTATGCAATATGGTTAAAATAAATACATCGACAGCTGATGGCTTCCATGTTTTGATTATGTGTGTGATCACAGACACTTGTATGTGTGTATGATCACAGACACTAGTATCTAGTTAGTAAACATCCGCTACCAGTGGCCGGCTTTGTCATGGATTACCGTACACTGTATAAAGAAGACAGAAGATGGGAAAGGAGCTTTATAAGCAGCTCCTATAATCGACATATAACAACAAATCAACCAAAATAAAACTCACCT
>JAVFBX010214048.1:0-11763 GCA_034783855.1 Mopalia kennerleyi | reverse complement strand
ATTCTGTAAGTTAGCACATCTCAGACTAGAGAATTATGAATATAAACAGAAAAATACACTTATTTATCTGGCATTCTGTAAGTTAGCACATCTCAGACTAGAGAATTATGAATATAAACAGAAAAATACACTTATTTATCTGGCATTCTGTAAGTTAGCACATCTCAGAATAGGGGCTATAGACAGAAAGTTACACTTATTTATCTGGTATTCTATAAGTGAGCACATAGACTAGAGAATATAAACAAACAGCAAAAAAACACAAAATACCCCACTTATTTATCTCTAGCTATTTGTTGTCCTTATTATACATGACGTTATGAATGCTGCTGATATGCAAGCTTTACTAATACACACAATGGAAAGTTGTTGGGGTTGTTATTTATAGGAAAGTGTCCAGTACTTTATTCACCTTCAGATAAGTGGCTAGCATCCGAGAATCCTATTTTGGCCTATAACAGTTGTTTGAGAGTTCAGGGCATAAACAAAGTTTCAAGTTCACACACTTCCCTTCCCATCACTACAAAGTATTAGACAACACAAATAAACTAGAATTATCAAGTTAATTTATCCATTGTTCGTGTTCGTGACGTATTTCCTCCAGGAATTTGTCCCTATATCGAGACCCCAAATCCCAGCGTGATAACAGATCTGGAAGGCGGTGAAGTTTAGCTAAAATATGCTTAGCGCGTAACTCCATGTCAAATTTACAACACAGCCAACATATCTCCCTTAAACAAGACTGTAAAAACTCACTTCGGGTTCTCACAGAATTAATCACGTATACACAAACCATGTTGTCCCCATTGACAATCACACGTTTGCCTTGTAATAACTTGAGACACAATAATAGCTAGCAATTCCAGCCCATTTATAGTCAGATTCTGCTGTAGGATATCACCAGGAAATGGGACAAGAAAGTATGCTTGTCAGCACACACCTCCGCATCCTCCAAGATACGCATCAGAAGCAAACAAACTGTCCGGTCCCGACCATTCCTCGACTTGCATTATGCAAACCCCGTTTAACGTATTCAATTATTTATCTCACCAATTTAAATCGCCGTTCACGGATTCGGGGATCTGGTGTGACTTATGTGGATTGTCGCCATTCAAAGTGCGGAGCCAATTTAGCATTCTAGACACAAATACACGCCCAGGCCTAATGCAAGATGATACAAAGTGTAAAATACCTAGGAAAGATCTGAGCTGACTTAAAGAGCCACACTGTGAGTTATCCACTCTTTAACTGTCACTACAATTTTCCTAAACAAGTCGATCTGTATCACAAAATTCATCTGATTATATGGAGGCCCTTATTTTCAGGGCTCACAATTCAAAAATATCTTTGGAAGCCAAAAAGACTCGTAGGTTGCAGGCGAGGTTTCAATTCCAACCAAGTAATCGATACAATTCAGCCAACTATGGCCACTCTGCGTAACATGAATATGACGGCTTATGTCACGCGTTAACAGATGTGCGCTGACGATCTACACCCCATGGCTAAAATCCTGTCAAAACAAATGTTACCATTTCGGCGAGAGCCTGACAGGGAAAGGTCACCCGGGTCCAAGTAGATCTGGCGTCTAGCCCGTCTTAAGTCCCTTTTGAAGAGCAGACACCCCTTTCCTTTAAGTTTGATAAGCTCGACAAGACTATCAATATTAGAATACTGAATACCGGTTCCCCTAAATAACAGTCCTTATCAGTGCCGTCATTAACAGAGACATTATTAAGCATGCTAAGATCAAGTATTACACGACGACCTGTTTCGCCCTTGGGAACCGTAATAATGGTGAGATTGTTATCGGGGTTTGAACTGGATGACCACAATAGCACCAAAATTGAGTTCCTGACAAGATATTTCTGTACTTCGACAGGAAATTCTCTAGAACCACAAAGATTTCTTAACCTTCTTCCACATGTCGGTGCCCCTTTAAATCCAATTGGGAATCAAAATTTAAGTAATTCACACGCCAGTTTGTCTTTATACGTCTCTAGCTGTTCTCGCCAGTATGAAATATTGAGAGGAGTTTTTAAGGGTACAATAGCCGATGGATAACAATAGAAAGAACAATGGAACACCACCGCCTGGGCTGAATCACCCAAATATATTAAAGCTAGGCTATAAGGGATCCACACTCACACACCCCTCCCGGGGCTACCATTACCCGTTTTCAAGTCAACTAAAATACTCCAATTACCAAACGATCCTTCATGTAAAGAAATGTGCTGCAGTCGTGACCTACTGCAATCAACATAACCACTCGCATTCGGACTCGCCTTTTGAAAACTCAATAAGGCGACTGTTCAGCGAACGATTCATGGAAACGTTCCCTTGACGTAGTGCACATTTTTTAATGTCCAAGTAATATGACTTGACATCCGGCTCGGTCATTTACACTGTCCATACCTCACCATTGTCAGCAATAGGATTACTTAATCCACCAACACATTTGTTCAACCCCCGACTCAAGACACCTATATTCTCCGTACTCGTATATAAGACTTACGTCCCCTTTCGCAAAGCAACGGAGTTAACGCCATGAACCACGGCCATCACGCACAGCCTGTGACGTCATGTAGGGCCCTGCTCTCTCCACACCTCATAACTCAATAGGGAGCCAAACTCATTCATAGACAACAATGGTAACCTAATGTTACCGCCAAAATTTCTAAACAAGCAGACGGCGCTCGGGTGACGCCCCACGACGCCATCACGCTCAGCCCTCACATAGAAAGCACTGCTCTCCTTAGTATTTCATAACGCATATAACGTACAAAATAATTATGTCTCGATAACGCTCATGCCTGCCTTATTATGTAATAGCAAATAATATCGGAGCTGCTCACTCTATACTACCAGTTTTTTTCCTTTGAAAAGTAAAAATTATGGTTATTATCACCATGTTGTTTTGGGTAATTTTGGTGGAAAACAATCCTTAATATGGTAGGAGTGTCCTTGAGCTAAATGTTTACTTCGAAGACAATCTGTCAACTTTTTATCTATTATGAATATCTCTAAATGTTACATTAGTCATTTATCTACACCACTATCTTTAATTAAATCTTTTTATTCTATTCAGTGGAAGATTCGTCCATAATATTCAAATAGACCCAAATTTAGTGAGAGAGAGGGGCCATCTTTCTTTCAGTTAAATTACACAAAGGTAAACAAGCACAAAAATATCGATTCATAATAATTATCTTAATATGGATGTAATAATAAGTTCCGCAGATAAAACCCATATAGTTTAAATGATATAAAAGACGGAAATACAACTACGTTATTGCCATAAAATAAAACTTTGTACAAACTATTTGCAATCAAAATTACTTAGCTGTACAAACATCTACTTTATAACAATTATCTATACTTATTCATCATCATAACAAGAGGTAAACTTGTACTTAAATTACCATGTTTACCAGACATAAGCGTGAATATTGAAAAATTATGAAATGGCAGCCATTTTGTTATACGGAATTTGTTGAAATTCAATCTCATTTGTTGTCTTGAAGGGAAGAAGCTATATTCTTGCCTTTGAGTTTGAATGTATTCTCTACTTATCGTGTTTACAACACATAAGGGCGTGAATAGTGTAAAGTTATGCAATGACGACTATTTTGTTTGAAGGATTTTGGGTGAACGGATGGCAGAACGGATCGGACCATTACAGACAAATCTTACAGGATCCTGTATATGCTATTGGACATCATATAGGCTCATAGAAGATAATTACAAAATCCTATTGGATAATTGTAAAATGCTAACGGATAATTGTAAAACCCTATAGGATAATTGTAAAATGCTAAAAATAATTTTAAAATCCTATCGGCTAATTCTAAACTCTAAGATAATTGTAAAATTATATAGGATAATTGTAAAATGCTAAAGAATAATTGTAAAATCCTATAGGATAATTGTAAAATGATACAAAATAATTAAAAAATCCTATAGGATAATTTTAAACTCTAAGATAATTACAAAATCCTACAGAAGAATTGTGAAATGCTAAAGAATAATTGTAAAATCCTATAGGATAATTGTAAAATGCTAAAGAATAATTGCAAAATCCTATAGGATAATTCTAAACTCTAAGACAATTACAAAATCCCCAAGGATAATTATAAAATACAATAGTATAGTTCTTAAATCTTACAGGATACCATAGAAAAATGCTATAGGATCATATAAATATTTGATTCCATTTAAACAGCCTGTATGATTTTTCATATAGTATTTTTCTGGAAGAGGTCGCCGAGAAGCATTTCACGTTGCAGTATAGTATGTAGCGGATTTAACATGTCGATTTGTTAAACTGGTCGCAAAATTGAATAATTGAATTACATACACCATTGGAAAGCAGAATGTTGAGGCTTTACAATGATACCAAAATTGTTTAATTGTCTCTGAAATTGACAGAATTATTACACTTTTTGTACAGATACTTTTGCTGCTCGAAATAATTTTTTTTTCTTAGAAAATTAATTTAGAAGTTGTTGTTATGAAATCTTTAGCAACCAATGTCCTATGATGATGGTTACAAGATGAAAGGACTACAAGTTCTATCCAAATTTTTTAGATATTTCACCATTTTGATATGGAAAGAATTATATTATAATTGATGTGAGATTTCGGAATCTCCTAAACTGTGATAAAACAAGCTTTGTCATATCTCAAATTGGATTTTGATCGAAATTACTGAGTAGATGAATGATAAACGAAGGTATTAATGCAATAAAAAACTGTTCAGAATGTTAACGCCACTTAACCGTAGGAGGCCTGGAAATTAAAATCAATATGTGCGACATGCGACTCATTTCGTTGTGTCAGGTTACATAATGGACGTATGTAATATATATCTGTGCTCATTAAACACCGTCCAACTCAAACTGTACCGTTATCATATAGTTCTCGGTTTGAATATTATAAATATTACTAGAGTAGGCGATGAACGAGATGGCATACCGGAATGGAAAGTTTGTGTTGGTCAAGCGTTCCAACAATTATTACATTCTATAGTGTGAAATGTATGTGTTTCATGCATATGTATTAACTATAAAAGATACGGCCCCCCGGCGTGGCAAGAGTCATTATGATATATTTTTGTTTACACTCCTGTCTCAACAAGGGAGTTTGAAGATGGTTGACCACAAGGAAGCATATCACCTTCCATGAACCCGAGAGGTATAAGACTATCAATGGGCATATCCGCCATGTAAGACTTACCGTGGATTCTGAGTTGGGTTAAATACAGCTGTCAATGAATTTTATGTGTTATCAAGCCACCAGCACTATGTGTGATGTTGACCTTTAACCGAGGGTGGTCGTCCCAATGAAATTTAACAGAAATACATTTTAAAGTTTAAGTATCTGATTTTGATGTTTATTAGATGGGAGTCCAACAGAGCAGTGCCCAGGAAAAGAAAATAGATAAGCTTACATCTTCTAGAAAGATCAATTATTCATACCGTTCTAAATATTCTCAGCTCAACTCCACTTTTAAATTTAAAAAATTCAGATGCAACTTAATTATACATCATGGCAATCATAAAGAGTAAAAATAGAGCAAACAGGAAAATGACTTTTTTTATAGTTAAATCTCTTTTTTATGTAGTTAAACGAAAAACAGCCGCTGAGGTACAAATTTATTTCAGCTTGAATTTCTAGAACATTTCGATGGACCCCGGTTTTCTGATAGTAGGCCTACGTCTAAATCGTCCCCTGCATTCATGCCTTATTGTAAGCTAAACATCTAGGAATGTAGCGCATAAAAAGTATCAGTCAATGTTCAGCACTTTAAATCAACCCAGTTACTCCTTGTAAAAACAGTAGCCTATTAAGAACATAATCAGGAGTATTTTGTTCTACATAAAAACGAAACTGTCTACACAATCCATTATTTACTTTTTGAAAATGTTCTTCGCCTAAAAAGGTTTGATGTATTGATCTGTTTGTAGATTTCTGGACAAAGCGGATCGTGAGAGCAGTTGCACTCAGATCTACTTAAAGGATAATGCACTGCTGTGGCGTTTGACTAAATACGATTTACGTTGAGTGAGAAATGGTTCTGATCAGGTCAAGTGGACCAGTCGACGATCGACGGCAACTAATCAGTCGTACCTTCGAATATGACATACCCTAGCTCATCTGCCTCTATCGGCTACTATAGTTGCCGTCCAATTCCAGATAGTCGCGCATGTTCTAATTTCTACGTCGAGTTGCAACTGATCGTGAGTACTTTTAGTAACTTGCTCTCTGTTGAACTAAATTGGTTTATTCCTCTTTCACCAACTTTTAAACCTCAAATGTCCAATTTCGCCGACTCGCTGATTTGGTAATCTGTCGTGCCTGGAAACAGGGGTTAGGCCTACATATTTGTCAGCTGGTAGCGTGTGCTAGTGATTTAGCTTATCGTATAAAAGAAGCGAAATCGTTTGGAATCAATAACATACAAATACAAGAAAGGACATTTATTGTGTAAAGCAAGACAATAACAGAGAAAAGTAAGTTCCGCATTCGTTCCGTAAAGTACATGCTGCACACCAGGTGACTTGTTTGTTCATCTACCCGCTTTATTGGATGAAACAGTTCCTTCAATTATCTTATATCTGTTACTAATCACTCAGCAATTCCATTTAAAAGAAAACTTTAATCAATAAAAATAAATAAATAATGGAAAGTTGACAGTTAAATAACCTAATATAGTATCGTTTGATCAGTAAGAGGAACTTACAATAAGGACTATGATAAGAGTCTAACATTTCAGTAACACACTACAATGCTGCCGTACTCAGCCCTTGTGGTTTTCGTCCTCATCGGAACAGCAACCACGGATAGAACAACAGAAGGCAAGTAAACAATTTCTTTACTCGGAATTTGGAGCAGATTGGAATAGGCTGTTATTAACCGAAATTACAAAATATCACCAGCACCAAAAGTCTGAAGTTGTTATAAATTAATAGTGTAATTGAAAAGTAATGACGGTTCCCGCTTATCTCTAGTGGTTAATGTGGATTTCTATTGGATATACCACGCGTAAACCCCGACGCAAAATCTTACGAAACTGTAGGAATATCATTATTTTTCAACGTATGCGGGTTTATATTAATTTAAAAATGTGTGCTGTTACAACAGCAGAGAGTCTTATGCATTTTCCATTTTTAAAGCAATCAGTAATACAAAATGTAAGACAAGATGTCATTTACTGTTAGCTCGGTCCTTCATTAAAATGTTCGCTTCACCATATGGTCACCATATGCTTGGTTTGGGCACAACTCAATATGACATCTAAATTATCAAACACCGATAACGACAATGAAATTGTTTATGTATTTATTTCTTAATGAAGTCTACACCTCCCAGACACGGAATTGCTAACGGGTATTATACATGTATCTATGTCCCTGCAAATCGTTTACTTTCTGCTATCGAACTTGATAATTTAAAAGAACAACTACTGCTATGTGATTAGTAAATGTTAGCAGTGTTGTATATTCATCGGTCGTGTGATAAAAACAACCGGCGATCTGCAAATGAACGATACATGGAAACAGTCTGTTAGTGTAAATATCACTGGCTGGAGTCTCACAAAATAGAATTATATTACCGACTCAATTTAGTCAAAATAACACGAGTTGTCCACTCTATTTGGTCTAAATGTACCCAGCTAGAAATTGGAGTCTTACAGAACAGTATACTTTCACCAGCACCATTGAGTACAAACATTACGAGTTGAAGATTAGAGCCTCACAGAACAGTATATTATCACCGTCACAATTTAGTGTAAATATCACGAACTGGAGATTGAAGCCTCGCAGTACTGTACTGTATACTTTAGATGACACAATTTAGTGTTAATATCAAGAGCTGGAGATTGGCGTCTCACATAACAGTATATTATTATCCGTCAAACAAATTTGTTGTGTTATGATTGGTCAATTTCTGGGAGACTAAAGACCCGTACACCTTGTCAGATTTCGCATATGACAAAATTTCACGGGTAATATAAAAACAAACTTGTCCACCTTTACTTTAATTTTTTTTTTTCAAATTTAATAAAACTTATTGTACAAATCGATCTGAGATTGACACAAACATAGTTTCACCTATTGGTGACCCTTTTTGCGGCGTCATTAACCCTTTCGATGTGGTTAAAACCCGCGTTATCATACCAGCGCTGGTCATCAGGGGCGGTTACTTGGAACGCAAACAAACTTCGTTTCGACGAAGATCCTACTCTCTAGTTGTTGAAGTGAATAACATAACACACCCTGGCTTGACGGATAATGCATTCGTTACAGACCCACCCTCCTGCAACTCCTAAACGTCTGTACACCCTTTGAAATTTGTAACAGTATTCTTCCACAGACATAGTTTAGTGTAAATATCCCGTGCTGAAGATTGAAGCCATATATAACTGTTTACTATAACGGATAAAATTAACAGTAAATATCCCGTGCTGAAGATTGAAGCCATATATAACTGTTTACTATAACGGATAAAATTAACAGTAAATATCACGAGCTGGAGATTGAAGCCATATATAACTGTTTACTATAACGGATACAATTAACAGTAAATATCCCGTGCTGGAGATTGAAGCCATATACTAGTATAACTGTTTACTATAACGGATACAATTAACAGTAAATATCACGAGCTGGAGATTGGAGCCTCACATAATAGTATACTATAGTTGACACAATTTACTGTTAATGACACGAGCTGGAGTGAATGGATGAAATTCAAATTCAAATAGCGATTGTTAACGTGAAGGTATCTAAATTAAATCTGATTCACTTATTTTATGTCTTGTTTCAGAATGGTCTTCAGCGATTGTTCAGTTGATGAGTGATTACTCTACCGCTATCAATCAAGGTGTTTTCAAGGAAAGACTACTCACTGATGATATACATCGCCTTCCCCCAGGTGCCAAAATGGAGAAAGGAGAAAATGGTATGGTGTCAACAAGCATTAGTTCTTGTAGTCGTTGTACAATATGGCTGCAACTGAAAAAGCCGCAGCCTCTTTTGTTAATATAAAATCTTAAGTTTGTGCAAAATGTGATGGCTAAGGTGAATCAAGTGTGTCACATTTTGTTTAACTGTTATTTTCAATCCAGCTAAATGCACAAAATAGATCATTAGCATACAAAGTGTATGTGAATCTAAGTGGACAGTAGATTCTAAATATCAAGCTTCTGTTGGAGAATGCATATGCAAATTGGCATTGAATCACTTGATGAACGGTGTTAAATATTGGCTGAGTTTGACTGAAACAAGCTAATTGAAGAATCACTCATGTCGCAATATTATAGCTCGGTCGGTTCCAAAGCTGGCTCTGCTGGTTAGAGAATCCAGATAGAATCCGAACGAAGCCAGCCAAAAAATTTTTCTCTACATTAAAATATACATTTACCAGAACCAGAACACAGAGCTAATTCATTGTTTCTGTGTTAGGCTTTCTCTTGGTGAAAGATTCCTTGTAATAAGATAAAAATCGAATCCCGGGGGTGCAAGCAACATTTATTTCTCAACAGAGATATATTTGCTAGAACCAGATTATCCGAAGAACCCAGACTATAAATCACATTTGAGTCTAATTTATCGATACAAAAATTCTAATTTAGTGTCACTTCACCGGGTATTCCCGCAGAAAAAGATTCAAAGCCTATAACTTTAAACCAATATACTGGTTAATGGTTATTCAGGCGTTAATGCCTGTTTCAGTCGATTCGCGAAGTGGCACAAGTAACTAGAGAGTCGAGTTCGAATCCTGGTGGAAGCAAACACAATTTTCTTTCTCTACATTAAAAAGATAAGTAAATGTAAAATTACTTGAGGGGCGAAAAGATAAAGAACACACGCGTTTGTAATTAAAATCCCAAATTTACAAATCTAAATGAAACTTAGTGCTTTATCATGTCAACACACCTGTACAGCTGAGACCGCAATTCTTTGAAAGCGTGGTTATATACACTCATAAAATCAGACTCTTGTTAGAAAACAGTTTATAAACTGTTTGAAATCTAAACCAGATATATAAGTCATAATAAAGCGGTATATTGATTTCAATCCGCTGAGGCGCGTAACCAACAAATGAGGAAACTGATATATTTCAAATGTGTTACAATCATAATCGCCATGATTTTGAATAGATAACTAAATTGTATGAAATTCGAAATTCGATGTGCAGTTTGTGATAATAGTTAAGGTGTACACAAAATTTGATTTCGTTTCACTTAGTCGTTTCCAAAAATTGCGAAAACGAATCACCTTACAAACGGACGCGGGCATACAGACAGACAAAGGGTAAAAGTCTCCTTCGATTTTATCGATAGAGAACTAAAATACATTATAAAGTAACACAAGAGTAATACATTACTCCTCTCGACTTTGAAGGTTTTTTACTTATTTTATTATGTCGCCTATAAATCCAATGTTTTCAAGAATGTATATACAGGTTGCTTTTACCGCTTTCTGGCTGTAGTAATCTTAAATTTACAATGGAGGTCAATCAACTTGGTTAGCAATGTTAACTATAGTATACGCCATTAACGTAAGGCTTGTTTCTTCTATTTCCAACATTATTAATTTAAAACTTAAACCTGCCGAATATACTCTGACAAACTAATAACCCATCAAGTTTACTTCAAACGTTCCCTGTATTTCTCTCCCGTGCCGGAGCTAGCCTTTAAATCACTCTAGTGTTCAATTCGGTATGGAATAAGAAACAATCACGAGTTGAATTCTGATCGGACAAAATGCTTTCCACCGATTTTTGAGCATCTGAGCTGCATTGTAAATCTTGATTTTGAGTGACATAATTCTAATTCAAATGACAAAAATTGAATTTTTTTAATGCCATTTTATTTCTTTTCGCAACTGTTCTTTTTTCCAGTGCACTCGACTGTGTCTAGAGGGGTTATATTCAAAATGGCGCTGGATAACATTCGTGTAATTTGCGGAAATATGGCTGTCGTTGAATATAAGGATACATATGACGAACCTTCCAAACCTACTGTGTATGCAAAGTAAGCATTTCTCTAATTGGCAAAGATTATCTGTGATATTATGTTGTATGATGTTGTGTTATGTTCTATAAGGAAAACAGGTTTAAATTTGCCACCGATATTGCACCTGGTGACGCATACCGCTGACGGTTACTTTGTGTGATGAGTGTCACTCCCATGGACATTCGCTGAATGCAATGATTTTTAAATAGTATTTCATGTGACCTCTTTGCATTACCTCCGTGAAAAACAAGTATAGCGTTAACGTGGCATTGACATTTTTTAGAAATTTTTCCGAGGCCGTGTGCTGACATGTTTTAAAGCTACTTACTTGTGGGGCAGATTTAATCTAGATCTGTGATTTTTAAAGTAACACTAAGGGGCTCTCTCGAAATAAGAGAGCAATGTTTCCAACAGGAAATCCGGCAAAGTTCGCCTCACAATTGGGCTCTGACCTCCTTGCCACATTTTGTAAAAATGCTGAAAAATTGTATAGATGATATTCCTTCATACAAGTCCTTCTGTTCTTTATTCACATTGTAAAGGTTGTATGTATGAGGTTCTTTTATACATGTATTCTATTCTTTATTCACTTTGTAGAGTTTGTATATATGAGGTTCCTTCATACATGCACTTCTATTCTTTATTCACTTTGTAGAGTGTGTACATATGAGGTTCCTTCATACATGTATTCTATTCTTTATTCACTTTGTAGAGTGTGTACATATGAGGTTCCTTCATACATG
>JAVFBX010214037.1:0-11764 GCA_034783855.1 Mopalia kennerleyi | reverse complement strand
TTAAATCTGATTTAGGCACTACTTGCAAGCTTTTTGATTTTACTTTTAATCAAAAGAAACTGGCAATCACAGTGTTTCTTTCATTAACTTACTTTGTAGATAAAAAGTATATTAATATGCCGTGCTGATATAGATATACGTATATATATATAGTTTAAACGTTTAATGAAACAGAGCGTTTCATCAAAGTAAAACCCAATTTACAGTACATTATTTGCATATTTTATTCTGATAATGGGTTATCCATTACTTTCAGGAAGCGACAAGCGTTAGAATTCAATGAGAATCTTCTTTTTTTCTAGAACATGTTAGGATTCGTCTGCTGTATTTTTAATTTGTCAACAGCCAGTGTCGTTTACCTTTGTAGACAACGTAACATCATGTGACAACGCCATGTCCTCTTATTCTCTGTAAATACCAAATAGCGATATCTTGTAAACTAGCGAGCACGTCGAATAATATGTGGATTCCCATCGGATATGCATTATTTGTACTAACAGAAACAAAATAACAAATGCTATATCATTTGTACACAAATTATAAAACAGTTTAAAACAAAAAGAGACAGGCTTTCGTTCCACTTAATACTGTTGTATAAAGAAGATTTAGTTTATTTGGTCCAAGAATATCGTTTAATCCCTGAATATTTTACGACCCTCAATTTTACGGCACAACATTCGTTAGACTTATCTAAGACTAATCTGACCACACAATTTAAGGACATTAGTTCGTCGCACAACAGTCTGTAATCGTAATACCTTTAATTTGTACATATTCAACTTCGAGAGGCCGAACTCTGTGAAATGACAAGACACAGACCAATAGAAAAAAGGATCATTTACGAAAAAAGTATCCACTATTAAAACTATTAGGATAGTTGAAATTGTCGTTACTTCATAATTTCTACGATTAGATAGAATTCCACGTGAATGTATGTCCGCATTTTGCAAAAACCTTTGAGTTGTCCCACCTCTGCTTGTTGTCTAAAGTAGTGGAAAATTAGTACATATTACAGATATATCTACAGTAAAAGTCAACATCATATTTTATCCAATTTTATTGATCATATCCCCTATTATAATTGTATTAAGTCTATTATATAGTTAAATTCAACCCGATGTATGACGTATACAGTACTACATGTATGGCTTACATCCTTGGGACACAGCGTTTAGTGCATCGTGGTATTTAGGCGTTAACTTTTAAGTTCATTGACAATTTTACCCTAAAGGACCAGTCTGGGTCAAATAGCACTGCGCACACAACTTCACCGATACCACCCTAGGTATATTTGATTCTGGCTAATTTTAGCTGTTCCATTTGTTCACCTCTGATGTACGGAGACGGTTATTGGCATTTAGCAGGAGCAGAGACACTTTAGAATTCACAAGGCGTGTTAAACCTGACGAGAGCGAGGAAATGAAGGATAAAGCTTTCCAGCCAAGCCTTCTATACAAAGCAAATCTGCTCTTAGTTTTTTCAGATGAAAACTTTCTCTAGGATGGTAATTGTTGGATATTTTTTAATGTAAATCTATTCAAGGCAAATACGAATATATCCAAAGAGTCCTTCGCACCCATGGTCTGTTGACGCACTCAATAAACCACTGGCATGTTAAAAGTGCATGCTGTCAATACATATCTAAAATCTAGTTTTCATAAAGTATATATTTAAAATGACGCACAATCGTATAAGCAAATAACACGTCTACAATAAATTAGTTGCCTGATAAAATAATGAATTATGAGGACAATTGTTTACACTGGAAAATTAACAAACAATTCTTAGTTATCTAGAGTGTCAGAAGGATAAATTAATCCGTATGTTAATGAAAACACAGTTCTCCTTAAATCTGCAAATCTCTAGACGAATTAAATTGCTAGACTTACACAAATTTTTTTTGTATTTATACCGATTTGAGAAACCTCTCTTTTATGCCACCCATTTCCTTAAGTAGTACAGTTTCTTGTGATAAAATATACATGGTTTTAAGTGCGCTAGGAAATATAATATTTAACAATTACTGTGTATTTATAAACCAAAGGAAATTATGAGGATAAAGACAGCGTGTACTAAGATATCGGAACGGACGGATTTGTGCGAGATTTGTGACCGGAAGTATTACCTTAACAAATTTCTATTTTAAAAGTGTTGTGCACATTTTTATCTAAACCTTATTGCTGTATTACATTACATTATATTGTATTGTATTGTAATATACATTTATAATACACATTATTTTATTCATTTATGACATGATCCCCTTTTGTTTCATTATATTTGCCGGCTGGAAATTCGCCTAGAATCGCTTCAAAGACTGGCTAGCATCATTGATCTACAGCCGAAGATTTTTTACCACAGTCAGAGGTGTCCTACTGGTCTTGTGTCACTTGTCGATCAGAGTTATCTCCCATTTCATTCTAATCATGCTAATATAGTGATCAATTCAATGTCTGATTCGTCGCGACTTTGCCTCCAGGGCACTGGCGTAATATATAAGTTTGTGATTAACAATTTTTTGTAGTGATACAACTCACATTTTTTTTGTTATTTCAGAAAGTATCACACAAGATCATATATAAATTCATACCGTCCGTTTCACAGAACCAACTTCTCCCTTCAAAAATGTCAGATTAAGGCTCCAGTTGAATGGAAATACTTTCCCATGAACATTAAAATAAATAACTCACATTCTAGCAGCTGGAGTTAATTTTCAGCAAGCCTGACATAGATTAGACATCCACCAGAAGGGACGAACGTGCTGCAGTGTGTTCTCCCTAAGTTGAAGCATGCGTTAACAGTAAACATTTTACGACATGTGAGGATAGAAAAACAAGCACAACAACGGACGAATAGTCCCAAGAACTGTCTAATAAAACCGGGCCGTTTGTTGCCAACAATTAGCGGTGTTAATTAATAAGTTCCAATGTGTTGTATGTTTGTTTGTTTGATTGGGGTTTAACGTCGTGCCCGATGTGTTGTAAGATTCAGAGGAACTATCTGATAGTATAGGTATACCTGGAGGCACAGAAGGTTGGGGCTATGTCTCCTGTGATCCGTGTGCTTAAGGGAGAATGTAGAAAAGTTTATTTTAGAGCCCTGACCTGGGAGCAGAAATCACCTGGTTTAATAGGCCTAAGGAAAATCTGATCATCTGAAAATAAAATTATGTCGTTGACCGTAGCTCATCCTTTATCAGTAGGTTTAATTAAGAAGTACAGATTTTGAAGCAGCTTACTCATATGCTCTCTTTCGCGATTAGAGAGGTTTTAGAGTTGGCCACTGGTGCAAAACCTGTTCTGAGTCAAGCAACCCTGACACTTACCTCGGGGTTAGAAACTGGCGACACCTACTCACTTTGTTCCCCAGTCAACGGCTCTGTACCTATTGGCGTTAGCCAATGTATCTCGATTACAGAAAATATAATCTGTTTTCTGTTTCTCTATCTGAGTAATGCTTATATAGGGATGGGACAAAATGGAGATCCCAGTCGAGGAACGACCTATGCGATGCCGTTACCATTAGATCTTTTTCGATGTTTATATAATTTTTACCTGAGCCGAACTGTGTAAGGCAATATAGATATAAACAATTCGCTCTATCCTCAGTCCATTGAACACAGTCAGGACAGGCGCTTATTATCTGAGTTTATAGGATGGACTGCTCTTAAAAGATATGAATAAAGTAACATTATCTTAACCAGCTTGTGATATATTTGAGTAAATAGTTAAAAGGTAGTCTGTTCGAAGAAGATATGAAGACACCAAATTAATGATTCATCAAGACTAACCGGAGATAAGTTTCCATAAGACATCGAGTACGTAAAGCGTGGAATGTTGTATTTGATGATACTAGTATGCATTTTAACTTGATAATTATGGTGAATACATCTCCCGTCTGGTGTGTCAAGTCAAAGCGATGCCAAACAACGTTAAGTAATAGTGTATTACAGCTGATTGCTCAGGTAGGCCTATGCTGTAAAGATGTACATTCATATGTTCAATGCGGTTCTTTGCACAGGGGATAGATGAGATTAGAAACGTACGGATTACTTTATAAAGTGATCTAATGACCTAGCTTATAAATGATTAAACTTCGACAGCGACTAATTGCAATGTTTTGATATTGTGATAGGTGGAATAGTTCACATAGTCATTAAATATAAACTCAACCTGGTTAACTGAAGGGAATTCGACAACTAACAGGGAAAATAGTGGAGATGTTAACTAAAATTATGCATTCCGACAAGTAGTTTATTATTTTCAAAAAACGCATTCCATGCTGAAATGTATGGCACCGAGATCTCAATTATTCAAGTATTCTTGGGAAGATTAATCTTGTCTGGTCTTTAAATAGCATAGCTCGACATAAATGAACAATGCATTTCTGACCTTTTTGATATCGATAGTTAATATAAAGCGTCATATCAGTCTATTGCGCCTCTTAATAAACAGAATAGACGCAAAGTGTATTCCCTGAACTGTAAAAACCAACATAATAACAATCAAAATAAAACTAAATGCACCATAAAAACAACGCGTACCAAGACAAGACATATCCTGGTCTGGTCCAACAACGGAATCGTAAAAGTAACCCAGAGTTACCTGGTAGACTGTTATACAAATTGACAGCACACAGAAAAAAGAGGAGCACACGAAATTTAACTGATGTTTTCCGAAATGCCTAATCAACATTGGAACGCACACGTTATATCCGGATGCCATGGCGATACCATCTAAAATAGTGATAATATACACAGTTGTTGTGTCCAGCCATAACATCCCAACTAAAAGGGCTAGAGAAAAAACCATGTCGCATAAAAAGAAAACTATGTAATCCATGGACATTGATGGAAACTTGTCCAAAATCATGCCAACAGCCATTCGAGATATGATGATAACTGGAGTAATTACATATACGGACTTAAGCGGAAATTCAAAACCTGCAGACTGTGACACAGTTGTTATATTGTTCATCACAGTGTAAGGACCAGCATAGTATATGACAGATGGCCAAAACACCAGATGAAAGAATGGTGACCTTAACATTTCTTTCGTTGTACTTGTTTTGTCAGATCGACCATCGCCATGAAGAGGTTTTTGTTCCAGCATAGTCTGATAGCTAGTTGACACTTTTTCAGATATATCAGTGAACAGTTTAGTACGTTGATTGTGTGACGAGTGATCAAATCCATTGTCCAGATGCAGCGCTGATTTAGTAGAGTTTGCTTCCGGTTCAAATTGGCGGTCTTTTAAACAAACTTCAGAGGTGATTTCTGGCGATTCCCTCGTCGTTTTAATCCTGTGCAGGACAGGGAAACACATCCCGAACAAGCATAACGAAGCCAATGACAACGCGAAAAAAAACCCAGACAAGTTATTAAAGAAGAAGAAGTCCATCTGCATTGCAAAGACAATTTTCCCGAAACTTTGCATAGCAGTGAGCATTGCGAATAATGTGGCAGTTTGGTTATCTGGACAAACTGATAGTAAGACCCGGTAGATAATCATCTCACTCATCAAATTCCCGAATGCTGTCAAACAAAATAAAAACAAAGCATGGTTAACAGCAATAACTTACAACAGATCTGAAACAGGAAATGTCTGGGTGGCTGGGTTAATACGACTAAAGGACAAGGTGGAACCGTGCATGAATGTACAGGTTTGTTTAACATTTACAGTAAACTTTAAGCTTTGAATCTATGTAGGACCGTATTACAATGTGTGGACACTCGAGGTGGATACTGATGGTGACAATATATGGGTGAAAAGCCATGATAACTGAAATGAGCTGCAACCATTTTCTTAGTCCTGCTGTGCCCGTGTTACCGCGTAGCGTTTATCATAAGTAAGTTAAGCACTTTAACAATTTACTTAAGTATATCGACGAAATCATTTTAGTTAAGAGTTTTTTTAAGTAACAACTGAGCTACAACGATATGGATAAAACTGTTCGGCTGAAATGTAAAAATAAAATGCTTCGCCTGACCCTGTCCAGTTCACAGTGTTAGAGTATGTACTAGGTCAAATGTAACATCACCTCATATTTTACTAACGATGAAATAAAAAGAAAACATACTCATTGCAAAATGTACGATGTAAAGTAAAACAGGCATTGTTTTGAAGAACTGGTTGTAAAATACTGCCATCGAGAGAATGCCGCTTGTCACAGGAACCAATAAACCACAAAACAAAAACGTGACCTTGTATCCGAACGTCGAAAAGAAGATAATCTCAACAAAGCCAAGTCCCATCCCAAAGTTACCTAAAGAAGACAGAATTTCGACTGCAAAGCAAAATGGAAATAGAATGGTAGTTGGTTAGGTTAAAACAAATAATAAGACCATGAACAACACTTCAATTGATAATGTAAACAGTCACAATCAGAAGTTCTTCGCTTTCTTTTAATCCTTTATAATTTTGTTGAATATTCTGGATCCCATAAAACATGGGTTAAACTCATTTCGGTTCACTTTAAATAATTAAAAGCTGCGCAGTGTCTGGCCTCATGCCCACATCCTTTATGGGTATAGCTGAAGGGGCGTTCTCTTTTTCTTGGCTTCTGGGTAGTCTACCTCGTACAACTTCGTTTTGAATCAGAATAGTTGTACTTTGTGTAGCGGTTGGGCGAAGCTGCATGAAGGTATTAAAGGAATACTAGGGAATGGACAGAATAACGTGATATATCACAGATAAGGTGAGATATCACAGGTGACAGGACGTGACTTACAGGCTATTATACAATTTGGAAATACTCGAAAGGTTTTTCATCCAAAGCAAACGATATACGATGATTATAATAGTGTACATCGCTAGCGTAATCATGTTTTATCAGAATCTCGCTAATCGTCATATCATATCTATCTTTTTGTATCATTCGACGTATGAGTTGGCTCGCTGCTCCAACACTAAATCAACATTACAACAACAAAAAACTTTATCATAGCACCAGCTTGGAAGGTTAACCATTTTATACGTAAGTGTATGAAGTCAACACTTAAGACATTACGAGGATCTTGGTTTTACCAAGATCCTTCTTAATAAGAAGGCATTGGTTAAGTTCACACACCCGCGACCCCAGAGCTAAAGGAGATATGTGGACCAGAAGCAAGCACTCCCTAGAACACTCCGTCAGGCGGCCTTCGCGACGTGTTCTACCCGGCTATAATAGGGCCTATCCAGCTGTATTGGACATAAACATTGTGCCCAGCACATTAAGAACAAGATTAATTATAAAAAAAGTTGTATAAATTGTACATAAATTTAGCATTTAATATATTAGCTTCACATAAACGAATGCATGGTCTTTCCTGCATATGGTTGTACCAAATGATGTAATAATATTGATAAATTTATATTTTAATTTACAGACTGATAGGACAATGATCTAATAGCCAAAATTAAAACACATGCTCGTAATTATTATACAGAAATATAAACTCGTTTGAGTTAATTTAGATCTGGACTTACAAAACACCGCGATAAATTTATTCTTATAACCCGTCCAATATCCCAGAATCAATCAATAATAACCCATAAGGTTTTGAGGGAAATTCCTCAGATCTGGAGAAAAAATAACAGATCTGAGGAATACATTGTCTTACAGAGGTGACCCAACTTCCCACTCTGATATTACAGTATTTATGTGCACGGTTTATGGACGATACTAATAATATTTAACTTCGACCTGATAACAATGATCACCTGATCTTCGTTATATGGTGGTTGTTATACTCTTTCTATACGGTTTTCAACACAAACTACACGAACTATAAAGATGTATATATCGTTGGTTCAAAACCAAATTTGTATATGTCAAGTTTCCATTGGTCCTTTACAATCAGAAAAAAGAAGAAAGATAAACTTTAGTAAGGAATCTAGTCGTATTGGGATTGTCTACTTATGTGTATAACCAAATTCCAATAAATCTATCAAAAATGTTAATAATAAAATGACCCCAAAATGGACATAATCCTTTCTATGGTATATTTTTTTCTGTAAATCTTTACAGTCCGGTTTATTTATTAGGAAAACACGTGTAAATCACCCTTATTCTTCAACTTGAGATATGTACATTGCAATACACCTATTTGTATACTGCCGAATATTGAAAAACTGAAAAGAAAACCCTGTGAAAACTAACTGGAAAACTGGACTATACGCTGTTATGTGTACAGAACAACGTGGATTCATGCCTGGCGGCCTAGGAGTTACAACCCTAATTTTTTTACGGATAATTTAACTAACTAAATTGACAATGTCCACTTTTCCGACTGGAGCTCTCAACCATCAGGTGTCCTGCAATGATCCATTCTAGTGCTGTTTTAGTTTACTGTATATAAATGCCCTTTCAGTTTTAAATGAATTAAATTTGTGAATAGAGCATAACTCGGAACGTTTATACAAATGTATGCAAATGTAGTCGGGAATTTGATTATTTTATTATTCAAATGAGCGAAATAAAACTTAAGAAATAAAAAAAATATAGTTGTTCATTAAAGGAGAAGGCAAGCGATTTTAAAGCGGGTTTTTGATCGTTTTACAAAATATTGTATGCTATTACATTGTTAAACGTATGAATATATCATTTTTGATAGCAATTGTGCCTTCCTGCGTAGTAGCTGGATGTGTTTGATTGGGGTTTAACGTCGTACTCAAGTGTATTAACTTATATGACGACGTGCCAGCTCAATGGGTGAAGGAAACCAACCTCGACACCACCGGCAACTAAGAAAGACAGGACAACGACAAGACGCACTACAGACACCACAAACAGATCGGCTTCCTGTTCCCATTTAGCCCTGAGAGCACTAGGGCAACACGAAGCTCCCCTCAAGCACCCGATAGCTGGATGTGAGAATTAGGAATTGTTTATTGCAAAAGGAACTCCGTTTCCCTGATTCCTGAGCGATTCTGTTTTTTAAAGCAGTGGCTGTTTAAAATCAGAAACAAAGATTTGCCAGTAAGTCTCCCATTAGACAGGTTAAATAACTTGAGAGTGTGTGTATCCTACGATTATGAAAGGGACCTTCAGGTCGAATGGACCCATTTAAAGCTAACACAAGTTTTTAAAAATGTTGTATATCGTGTGTATTTGCATTTGGCCTACAACAAAAGGTTTGAATAGAGTTATCGCGAAGCGCTCAAGCGTCGACGCCAGAAAGAAAAAAGGCAGGGCAATTTTGCCTCGGATTCATCAACGCAATAAAGACGCTGAGCATTCCACTGCTTCCCAGTTCAGTATCATTAAAGCTAGCTCAGAAAACTAGCCTCAATTGAGTAGTTATATGGACAGTTTTAGTCCCCCATCAATGCTAACACCTGTTAAATTAAGGTTTCCTTTCTATTTCCGGTCATTCGATCTGACATTTCAGGTCATTACAATGATAACATGCACCATGTCAATGATTGTCTTTCGTGCGCCTAAGCCGGCATGTTGACCTTATGATAAGTTCTTCCTTAAAATAATTTGGTACAGCCTGTATGGTTAAAATTATTCCTGATAGAAAAAATCAGAGAAGAACTTGACTCGGATATGAAAGATTTATCGTAGCTGTAGCATATATAATGGTGTTGTTATTGTGCGTCACTGTCACCGCGTACGTCACTTCTGTCATGTAAAATAACTGGCTTAATATTAATTAGTTTCTTAATCTGTTACTAAAATAGTATTAAATAATGACCAAAACCCACTGTAAAATCGCGTGCCTTCTCTTTCAAGTAATGAAGGCTTAAGAGTGATAGGAGTGATGCTGAGTATGCTCTGTGCGATAATCAACGGTCTTGACATGGCCTTTAATGTGTACGCCCTGCCCATGAAAGAGACGTTTAACTTCACTCAAATTCAATGTATGTTATAATTTCGAATAACTATTTTATGCAGTATATTTAAAAAAACAAAATTACAGTTATAACAGGAGATATATGTACATGTCACGAGATGTCATAGTGCATATTTATCAGACTTCAAGAATGCTTTATATTCCAGTTGGTTTGATTGGGGTTTAACGTCGTACCCAAGGGTGTTTTATTTCTATGACAACGGATTCTCCCTTTATCACTGTGTCGCCACCATCGTCTTTTAATTTCTGCCAGTTATCATCTGGAGTTTTGTAGAAAAAAAAGAAATCTATATTCAGACTATTAAGTACATACACATGTCTGGTCGCAATCTGAAATGCGGCATGTGTGTAGTTCAAGGCAGACGTAACTTGGATAAGCCTATGTTCCGGATGACATATAAATAACAAAGAAACAATTTTAGTACACAAAGAAATGTAGCCTGAGCTGGATGAACTGAACCGCAGATATGATTAAAACTAACACATATGATACCTTGCTATTTTGCTTATATGACATTCATGGTCTTTCAATGGAACGCTGAATGTCAAGTGAGCAATTACACTTTAGCCCGAAAAGAGGAAAACAAAAACACTGATATAAGGTCTAAGTCTCTTGGATAAGAAAATATTAAGTCAACGTGGTCTACATTCTACATGTAATTTATATCGCCGCCATGTTGATTTCAAAAAGATTTCTCTAAAAGATTAGTATAGTAAATAAACAGAACTGGTACAAATTTTGTTTAGTCTGATAAACTCAGCCATATGCATTTTAGATTAAAAATGATCCCCCATACACAGGTTCTTATAATCCAGTGGATAAAGCGCTCTAGGCAAACATATTACAGCGATATTCAACTTACATGATTTAACTGAGAGCAAATGAACATGTACATATCGGCTACCTACCTACGCGCACACGGACAAAATACGATGGTAATTATTCAAAACCACATTAGTCTGCATTTGCGCTGTTTGATAATGGTATACACGGATTTGCAGTTCTGAGAATAAGTCCGGCCTTCTTCTGTTTAGAACACAAGCAACACCATATATGGTAAACTGTTTGCCATATATGGTCAATTGGGTTAAGCTCAAAGCCAGATAACTTCCGCTTGGAACACAAACAGCAACATATATGGCAAACTTTTAACCCGTGTAATGCGCTAAACTCTGTAAACAATTGATACAGTTCGGCAGACAGCATTATACCTAAGTTGTATCAACATCGCTCGTGAAAAGCGTCGGGCCCGAGTTCTGACTTCCAAATTTATTTATCTCAGTTGATATTTTACAATTAATTAGATGACGAGCTAAGTTTCGAATCCACATTTAATGAGTTTATTTAGAAGATGCTTAGATTCAAGCCTCAGGCTACGACTTGTATGCCCCGAGGCCCACACAGTCTTTGGTACTTATCACGGCTGATAGAAAATTGAATGCTACAAATAATCGCAAACTGTAGCTTTAGATTCGTTGGGGTTATATATATATGCAGTTGAAATCAGTGTACACACACACTAATGTGTGCCTAGCTATTTTACGGAGAATACGGAACTGACGAACCGCTATGGATCGTCACCAAATCTACATTGTTTGATATGTCAATGATTTAACAGTCACATAATATTGTAGTCGTGAAAAAATAATGACGTTGAGAAATGCTAGTTTGCATAAAATGTACAGTAAAAGTTTGTGGAAAGAATCAAATACACCAATCAATTTATAAGATATGGCTCATATTTAAATCTTCAGAAGTTTCAAATTATTTTAGTTTAATAAATAAATTTGATCCGGTCAATAACCAGTGTCTATATAATTGGAGAAATTATAATAAAAAAAATAAAATAATCTGCCATCTTCATGCGGAAATTAGTGGAGCTATGGGTTATATATTGATAATGGAAACAATCACTATGGTGG
>JAVFBX010214026.1:0-11764 GCA_034783855.1 Mopalia kennerleyi | reverse complement strand
AATCAATCAATCAATCAATCAATCAATCAATCAATCAATCAATCAATCAATCAATCAATCAATCAATCAATCAGTCAGCTAATCCCAAATCAATCAATCAATCAATCAATCAGTAAACCCATCAGTCAGTTAGCTAATGAATTGGCTGTCACACAAATTAACAAGTTAAGTATAATTATTATTTGCTGACCTAAAATATATAGGTGAGAACCAAATGCAGAGTGCGAAATTTAAAGGAAAGTAAAAAGTTCAGTTCAGTTTATTATAAAAAGTCCTTGAAATCGTGCACTATAACCCGTGATGATAACTAAACTATATAATCAAATAGTCCTCTGTGATGATGTCCCATCACTCCATTATGTTATTCAGCTTTTCTCAGAATTGAAGAGAGGTAGTCTGGTGAAAATTAAGGGACTGCAGTGAGATGGGATTTAAATAAGCTAAACTGATTCCAAATATCAGGAGACAAAGTGATCTTTTTTCGAAATAGTACCCCAGAGCACATGCAAGATTATCATAACCCTATGATACTGAACTGCTATCAACTGTTTGTTCAATTTTATCAAAAGTACCTTAGTTTTAATTTCTCTACCTATGTACGTATATTTCTGATTTCTGAGTTGATCATGTCCCATTTAGTTTTTATCCACTCTTCTCCAAAATTGAGGGGTTACCTCAGTTGATGATCTTGTCATGTTCAGTTCTCTATACTTTGTCTAATAGGGGTTACCCTTTTTGATCTGGACACCCTGACATTTGGACACCCTGTTTTAAAAAACTTTAACATGCAGAAGATAGAAAAACTGTCAACATTGGACTTTCGGTTATTTGAAAAGTGATGCAAAATCGCCATTTTGAACACCATACTTATGATTTCTGGCTTAGATCCTGGGGTTTACCCCAGTTGATGATATCTCATTTAGTTTCTCTCTACTATTGTGTTATATAGAGGGGGAGTTGATTATTTTGTCTTATTAAGTTTTTCTATTGATCATGTCCTGTTTAGCTTTTCTCCACTCTTGTCTAAGATAAAAGGGGTTAACCCAGTTGATCACCATGTCTTGTTTAAATAAGCTTATCCCTTATCTAATAGCAATGTGTTGGTAGGAAGCCTTCTGTTGCCCTGGTGCTCTTTGAGCTAAAGGGCAACATGAAGCTGATTTGTTTGTGAAATCTTTGTATTGCGTCCTGTTTTTGTCCTGTTTCTGTCCTGTTTCATCTTTCATTGTTGCCAGTGTTGTCGATGGTGGTCTCCTTCACTCGTTGGGCTTGCACGCCATCATGTGAGTGAAATAACCTTTAGTACAGCAAATCCTTATCTAACATAGAAGGGTTATCCCAATTCGTACCATTTTCTTAAGTTTCTCTATATTTTTATGCAATTTAGTGGGATTATTCGAGTTGATCATGTCTTGTTTAGTTTTTTTATACTGAGTTTTATATACAGGGATTATCCTAATTGATCATGTCTTTTCTATGGTGTGAATAGCCTCATAGTTCCATGCACTAATAACTCTAACAAACACTCCGCTCTACCCTTGCTCTACACTTACATAATAGGGCCTATTTCGGGGTTTTCTGAGTGCATCATAGCTTCTCTAGCTCTCCAATACACTTATATAAGGGTTCTCCATTTGGATGAAGTATTCCCAGTTTGCTCTGAACTTATTTAATATGGTTTGTATAGGGGTACAGCAAGTGGATAAAATTTGCTCTAGCCCTTGTGATGGCGTATAAAATAGGGCCTCTGAAGGGTTCTCCAATTGGATCAATTATTTTCGACCTCTACTTTACACTTATATAATTTGGCTTGTCTGGGGATTCTCTAATTGGATCAAACCTTTTCTAGATCTTTGTAACTTATATAATAGGGTCTATATCGGAGTTCTTTAATTGGATCAAGTGTTTTCTAGTTCTGTTCTACTTTTCTCCAAGTGGATCAATCATCTAGTTTGATGGTACTCTTATTCGGTTTGTGGATACTTTTGTAATAGAGAAATTATCACACAAAACTAATTGAATGTATTGGAGTTATCTTTGTCTTGTGGACTAAACATTCTCTAGTTTCTTTTTACCCTTATCTAACATGGAGGGATTGTTATATGAAGACTAACATATGTGGGGAGTCCAACTCACTAAGGTCAGAGGCTGACCTTTTATCTAGGAGTGTAAGATAGCGGCCTGCTCATATGGCCTGGTTACTGGGCCCTGGTCAACACTGCTGGTGGTAGAAAACTTGAGCAGCCTTTAATTCCGCCCGGGCAGCGTGTTAGCTAAGGTCAGCTCATAGATTCACAGTCCGCTGCACTAGCATACGCAACACCCACTTTTTTGTTATTGTGGAGGTGTGGCCAAGCTGTTGTCATGGTAACGCAGCTGAAGACTGACGGCTCTCTCTACGGGGCTCGCTCCACATGTCAGTACAGTTCACTCAAGCCACTATACCTTCATTTCCTTTTCCAGCTTTTTCTCAACGGACTCTTTCCCATATAGTATTACATACACTGGCTTAGCCACTATTACATAGTCTCAGAGTAACCCAGTGTCCGTTGTTAAAACCAGCTCACAAGAGAATAAGACACTTAACTAATTCCTGCAGCAGTACAACAACAGTTTGTTCTGCACCAGTCACGTGTAGATGTAGTCTGCAAACTAGCAACTAGAAACCTGCAGCTTTAATGCAGGTAGAATAAAAAGCAGTGGACCTTTTACACACAGTTTGGTTTTCTAGAAAACATATGGGTGCCAACATTAATTTTAATGAAAGTTTGTGTCAAAAGAAAACCAAATGCAAGAAAACCTCCCCTCTCACCCCTCAGGCAATCGTTCTGTGATCCTGTGGAAGTTATACACCTTCTGAAATTTCTTGACAATACTTATAATTATGCTTCGAGAATTTAAGTATAGATTTTACACCCCTGTAGAAGGGCATCTTCTACAAGGTAGCGGGAACACTAAAGCTCAAGTGTATCGGGTTTGTATCAACTGTATTATCTTTTATAGATGAGGAATCTGCCAAATCCCAATCAAGCTTTGTAGTCTGCTCATGATTTACATTTACATATACCTACAAGTGTTGATTGAACTTGAAGTCAACTCTAAGGACTGCTTAACTGATGTAGCTTGAATAAAATATTGAATTTGACCATACAGTATTCAGTATCTAGCAATTTAAAGGAAAAACTGTTCAATTTCAAAAGAAGAGGATTCAATTTTGCCAGAGAAAACATTAAATATTAGAGTGAAAATATTACATTTTGAATGCTTAGATTAGTTAAAAATTGACTTCTATGATCCTAAGACCTAAATTTTACATGTACATGTAAGTCAATTCTATATTTATGTATATTTCAAGCTAGTAACTACATGCACCTTTTTTTTACCTCACCTGTACAAAGTGACAAAATGTATATATTTAAAAATCCCAAAAGATGTAACCCCCCCCCCCCCTTTTATACAGACAGACCTTGTTTGAATCCCATTCTCAAATTGATAGGCCTTTTTCCTTTGCCAGATCAACCCAACCTCCATACTATGAAAAAGTAATAATAATAAAATGTATACATGAAAAATAAATAATCCCAAACAATGCAGTCTCCCCCTCCCACACACCCATCACACGCATTCATTTACTCCTGTTTAAAACAGCCATAATGTTACATTACATCATAACATTAAAGGCTTACATCCCAAGCCTCTGTAATGAATCAGATGTGGGTATGCACAATGACCTATTGCAGGCTGTCATTGTTGTGTAATGAAATATGCATTGTCTCAATATCTCTTCTCAGTACAGGATATTAAACTAACTTGGTGATACCAACCCGGAGGCTTGCTGCAGAACCCAGCCTGTGTCATTTTCTTCTACAGTCTTAATGATTTCATCTTTGTTATACTTAGATCACTATCTATATGTAACAGTTTCAGTTATTTTGTGTGGATATTTCCAACATTGTAAATGAATTTCAAAAGAGACTAGCCTTTCGGTTAATTGGGCTAGCAAAGTTTAATCAAGATTTTATTATTAGTAATAAAAATAATAATCTATAGTATTGATCTCTGATCTAATTTTTTTTATTAAACTCCTTGTTGTTTATTGTTATATTGGAGGGGACAAAATGTTGTTTTTTCTTTTTTTGTCTCCTGGAATAAGACCTCTTATTGCGAGTAATATAATATTGAAATGCAAGTCACAAATCCTGAGATAGCTAGTAGTCGACTAGGGTCTCATAGGGAAAAAAGGAGTGTATAAATTTAGGTGAACTAAAAATTAAAATTTCCCATAAAATTAATAAACTTGATCAGTTCCATGACATTTGGTCATTTTAAGTTAAAACATTTTGTTTCTTACTTTGACACAGTTATTGTCAGTGGTGAGGAATTTTTATTCCCCTGCCTGCTTGTGCGTTATAATGCCTGGGAACCCTATTTTGAGGAATTTTCCGTTTTCCTATTTTTCCCATGTTAAAATTCAGAATTTCTACCTGTCATTTTAACCATTTTCAGGTCTCGAAAATTTAAACTTTGCACTTTCTCTTCCCCACCCCTCGAGACTATCAGGTGATAAACTGATTTATCAAAGATATCTAATTACTCCATTTCTTTTTCGGAGACCTTCAGCTCAGGAGTCAGGATTAAATGCTCTCACACTATGCTGAAGATATCTTAGAAGACATATTGTTCTTCTAGCACCTGTTGCTCAGCCTCCTATTAAATCGGATATATTTTTCTGCCATGTCCAGCCATATTAAAGATATCACTTGTCAATCATTGGCTTTTTCCCAGACCCGTTGCTTAAAGGTCCACTTCATAAGGTTCTAGTCACCTTTTTTTAATGTTCAGATGTATAAACTCAACCAGATGGTTGTATGGTGGCTTTGAAACAGATGATGTCTAGCCATATAAGAGATACTTCTTATCAGTCATTTTGTTTTTTCCAAGACCTGTTGCCTAAAGGTCCACTTCATAAGGTTCTTGTCACCTTTTTAATGCTCAGATGTATTTGAATCTAAGGTATAAATACCTCAACTAGATACTTGTGTGGTAGTTCTGGATCTTTTCCTGCTCATTTCTATATGTGTCAAGAGGTTAAATATATCATAAGAACATCTGTATTGATATTCAGGGTACATCCCCATTTATACACTTGTCTTAATGATGAATTAGTGTAAAAACAAAAGAAGTCATACTGGACAAAAATTTATCACAGACTAAAACTATCCTATAATATCTCCCAGTCTGATTGAGGTCATAAATAAGTCTAGTGTTAGCTATACCGGAAAAGTTGTCAGGACTTCTTTCTGTTTCCAGACATCTAGTATTGTACTTGAAGCACCCTTCCTTCATCCATAACTTGTATTCCACACCTAAATGCATATTGTGAACACACAAATCACAGAGCGACTGCAGTAATTATCTGGTTTTAGCATCTAACTGGACAACAACCCATGTCCTGGTAATCTAACAGGTTGTTGTTGCGTGGGAGCTTCTTGTATCCTTGTGATTTCATCAATTGTTTCATACCTGTGAAACTGTCTGCTATCAGATGATTAAAATTAATTTATTTATGACACCGAAACCTCAAACAAACTAAACTTGAAGACATGGCCTTCCTTCAAAATCCCTGTCCATACATCAATTCTCTATGTTTGGTTTGACAAAGCAAAATGACAAGTAGGCTTAATCTTTGGCACCCAGGGGCTTAGCCAGAAATTGAAAGTAGAGTGTCCAAAATGGTCATTTTGCTTCACTTTTCAAAAGACTGGATGTCCAATTTTTCATGTTAAATGTTAATGTTAAAGTCTCTTAAAACAGGGTGTCCAAATGAGGCAATTGCTCGCTTCAGGGCGTCCACTTGGACGGGTGGACGGGTGTCTGCCTAAGCCCTTGATCTCGAACCTTTCCTGGGGATGCGCTTGTGCTCCAGATAAACCATTGACCAATACTTTATTTCTTTCATAGAAATAAAATTAAAAAACCATAAACTTTTATTAACTACAACATTTTCTGAATGTGAGATGCCCTGAGATCACATGGAGCATTTCAAACTTGCCAAATATGTCAATACCTCAAGTACAGCCTTAAATACCCATCTTTTCCAGTTAAAGAAGTCTTATATAAGCTTATTGATACTTGTTTGTATCAGCCATGATTAACACTCTAAATGCAAAGTTACAAACTCATACCGTGTATTGGTTTATTGCATTCATTTGTCACAGTAAATTAATAAAGTGATAGGCCTACATGTTTTCTTAGAAACACGTAAAACACATCACTTAGTTACATGTATCAAGTTATCATCATGTGAATGGCATCGCAAATGATTTTGAGATCAAGCCTTCCTGTCCTCTGATACCTTCATTGTTTCAATCTTTTGGCAGTCTGGATTATTCCTTCTAAAAAACTTGCCCTTGGTAGCCTCGTCAGGTTGTCCAAAGGTAAATCCAGAATATGCAGGAAAAAAAAAAAAAAAAAATTGGTGAAACATAATAAGCAAAATAGTTTATAGTTATTGTAGGGTGGAATACAGTTCCAGCTTTAAGGAAACATCAACTGTAAACAAAGTAATTTATTGCCCATTCTTTACTCTAGACTTTTCAACTTAGTTTCCAGGGCTCAATTTTCACAAAGCTAATTCTGACCTAAGTGTAAATCTATAATTCACAAATTCCACATTGTTCTGAGCTATCAGATATTTACTTAGTTTTGTAAAGATATTGATCTATACATATCCAGTGTCTGAATTCACCTTTTTGTGTAAAAAACTGCTTCGTCAATCTGATCTCAAACACATATAATCTATTCAGTTTATTACCTTTTAGACATAATTCCTCTACAGACCTGTCTACCTTGTGTTGTTTGTACATATAATTTATGCTGAATACACAAATATGCCAATCATTTTCAGGCCTCGAAATAGTAGACGAGCGATCACCTGTCGATCTTCTAAATTGAATTTCGGGAGAACGCTTTTTTCGGTCAGCTTGTGCTTTTCAGCAGATCGGTAAAATACAGGGTTCTGCCCACGCTGGGTGGCTGAGCCCAGCACTAACCTTACCTGCCCCCCACAAAAACACAATGTGATGTGCGCCTAGTACTTTCCAAAAATGTAACTTTATTCAGTTTAAAAGAAACTTTCATAAATCACATGGAAATGGCAAAAAGCAACAAGTTTAAATCATTGTTGCTGTATTGGCAGGTCAGACTGGTTGTCGGTATGCCGCCAATCGACCATTGTCGTAAAGCAAAAGTGCTAACACTGGAAGATAGGAAATCTCCACAGTACCCAAAGCCAATGTCGTAAAATAAATAAATGCACCTGCAAATGAGAGCGCAATCGAGATTTGTTAATTCGTTGTCATCGCGACAAAATTTAAAATGCTGTAGTCATGTCAAAATGAAACTTTTGAACTACAAAAAGGCAAATTTCGATAACTTTTTTTCTCACACACAAGCGCCTGAGACAGGCCGAACATAAAACTCTGACATTAGTTCTATTCAGTATATGTTGTTGTTGTTGTTTTTGGATTTATACGGCAGTTTGCCGATGTGACTGTTTTTGATATAGGCCTATACAACATCAGAACTGGAAATTTCGGTAAAGATATATTAAGCCTTAAAGTTCACATGATTCAATTGATTTTCGTTTAAAATGGAAGATTTACAAACCGTTTTGTCTTTAATAATTTTTTGTTTTATTATTTTCACTATTTTACTATTTGTTTAACAACAGATCCCCCAATGATTGGTTGCCTGTTATAAAGCATTCTCAAATCACCTGAGACTAAAACCAGGAGATCGATTTTTTTATCAACTGAAATATTACACAGAGTAAATATTAAAATACTCAATTTGCAATCTGTTACGGCAAAAATATTAAGGTAAAGCACCACAATTGTGGATCTGGTCACCTGAGCATGTGTTCCAATATAAGCACCACAAAGAGTACCTAGATTCCATACATCAGCTAATGCATGTCAGCTAAGACTTCTTAGGACGTCATCTTCTCAGTGATACTGCCATCAGTACCAACAAGAGACCATGATTACATGCGGTGACCAGACCAGCCAATACAACTTTTTGATTGCTCAGCAATTATAGGTCGACAGCGGGTTTTAAGAGCAGCAACTTTTACCTGTCCAGAAAAACCACCTTCTGGCAACACAGTCGATATGTTATGTAATCCTTCACATGGAACCTTTACATAATTTTGGTCATCCAAGTTTTATTAGGAGAGACAAGATCTAGGTAGACAGATTTGATTCTTCAAAGTTTCAGCCCACAACCGGGGTTCAATGAGAGGGGAACAATATGATGTCATTTCAACAGAAATACCCTTGAATACAACGCTGAAAACCCAATCGAGCAAAAAAAAAAATCAAAACAGTTTTATTAATATTTTATAGATTTTTAAATCTGTAAAAGCTAGATATCTACAGCCTTTTAAAATTTTAAGTGTATTTAATAAATTGTCATACACAAATATCTTGTTATAATGTATTGATCCTTGATAGTGTTGAGTAGCTGTCATCAAAGGGCTAAGTTTCTGAGATGTATGTGCTCTATCTCACCCTTGTAAATTTTGATGTGAATCTTTTATATTGCTGACATTAAGCTCTAACTGAGATTGAACATCAGACAGGAGTCATATTATGCAGAAAATAATGTCACAGTTGAGCAATTTCTGGATAACAGCTATATCATCCAGACCACTGTCTTAGTGGGCATGTTACAGCGACTTCCCTTTTGATATGGTTGAGCAGGCATGACGATACATTGTATACGTATTTTATGAGTGTCTGGCAGTCCACTTACACAAACATGTGTGGAAGTCTGCATAGATTCTTGTCAAATTTAATATATTCACCTTGACATCTTTTCAATTTTAATTTAGGCTGGATTGATGCAATATCAAAGTAAGATTCCATCTAAACTCCTGCATGCAAATTTTTAGATTCATAATGCTGCTAGGTGTGTGATAGATAGTCTTGGGATAAACTTTACTCTCCAGGCATTTACCACATAATATGATTTTGAATTAAATTTTCGTGTTGCAATTTTTAGGGGATTTATTACGCTATGTCCAATAAAATTGCACCTCATAGACAGGGAAGCAATTAAGGACACAGGATTGTCCTACAATGACTCAATGTGGTTAGAAAGCGACTTACTTCAGTAACACTTGTTACTATTTGAAACAGGACACTCAGCCATGTTGAATATTGTAATTCTTCATTAATACACATATAAAAATAAGAATAAAATTGAATTAAGGATGCTAACAAACAGTAGTCTGTGGATATTTTAAGCAAACAAGGTTCTTTTTTCTCTCCGGTTGTAAAGACTGGACCATAGGTACCGCCTTCAAGTTCTATAAAATAATTTTGGCCGTTTTAGATTCAGCTTTTCAAAACTGACAAATAGCTATTTTTTTATGGAATAAGGAGTTTGTTTAACACAAAGTTAACAAATGTTTTTTCAAGAAAGACAATTATAAATGTAAAGTCTTCAATTCTAAAGCTAGACTGAAAGCCCCAACATGTTTTAAATTTTGCAAAATTTTCCGCTGGTCAGACAGACCAGTGGTTTATGGGAGTGGCCACTGCATACCAGCAAAGCGTTAAATCGAAAAAATAACTGGTTCATCCGCTACATCACACCTGAAGCTGGTGTTAATCCTGGAAAATGGGGCAAACTTACAATGTGTGAGTTAGCTGGTTGTGATTTGTCAAAAAGTCAAATAAAATTAGAATGATTAAGGTATTTACATTGATGGGATATGGTTGCTGAACGTGACTTAGTCTCAAGGGAGATTTTATGGAGACAGAGGGGACAGTATTACATGTTTATGAAATCACTGGACTGTAACTATGACTGAGGTCAGATTAATGTAGACCTGCCTTTGTCAGACGATGGATGATATCATCTTATGTAGCCCATGAACTCTGCTTCTTAAGCTACAGTTACTTGTAAGCTGTTACGTCTTTCTTGTCACGATATTCAGCATACTGCATCTCTTTACTACATACATGTACTTGTTGATACACCATCAGTCTGACCTGTGGTAAATCTTCAACATCATTAAAAACATTTTATGGGAACTACTGTCTTGTTTTCTATTTTGTTTTGTGTTTTTCGTTTTATATTACATAAGAGGGATCAATCAGATATACCTATGATGAAGATATTTGACTTCCCATGTCTTTCCTTTAGGGTTTTAATGTTTCAGCCTATGTCCATCTATACAAATCCACATATAATTTTATGCAACAAATTTTTCTTGACATATTTAAATTAAGACCCTAGTACTGTATATCAGTGCTAATTTAGGACAAAAACTTGTCCCAATTTAATGATTTAGGTGGTTTAAAATTAACCTAGTTTTAAAAGCAATGTGGGTAACAATAATACAGGTGACTTCAGTGCTTGTCATACACAGGATTTTTGTTTTTAAAGTTTTCTTTTCAAGTGTTTGAAAAGATCAGAAAAAATTCTGAAATATAAAATTTTCCAATAATTCATCCTAACAGACTGTCTGTCGGCCCTCGGGTATGTGAGTGAGTCAAGATGTGGCTCCGGCAATCACAGGGGTAGTTTTTACAAGGTTTCCTCCCGGTTTTCCACCATAATAGGGCAAGGAAGAGTGAAGTGGACAATCCGTCGTCATATAAGTGAAATACCCTTGAGTACGACCTTAAACCCCAATCAAACAAACAAACAAATTCACGATGATGTTTGGTATATTTAGTCATGGTTGTGTACATGAATTTAGACAAATATGTTATAATATATTTAAATGTTTAGTTAAGAAAACATTATACATGTACAATCAGGTAAATTCAACAGTTCGGATCACATTTATTCTAAACTGGCTGAATTTTATTATAATCATGAAGAGAAAAAATGGTAGCGTATATTATAATCATTTTATGCAAAGCTTGCACAAATTCTTTAAAAATCTGATTAAATGTCATGATTAAATGATTATGTTATTTATTGTGTTTCACAGATAACTCCCGGTATTAGGGGCGTCTTAATAAGCTGGTTATCTAAGGTCCATAAAGAGTTTCAACTCTCCTTGGAAACTTTATTCCTCACAGTCAATATAGTGGATCGGTTATTAAAAGTGAAACCGGTGTCTCGCGAATGCTTTCAGCTAGTCGGAGCAACAGCCATGTTGATAGCCGGCAAACATGTAAGTTTTTTTTTACACTTTCTACAAAAATAGGTATCTATAATTATTACCAATTATGTTAAACAAAAATGATAAACACTCTCCCTTTGGATCGAATACGATGTCTATGAACATCGTCTTTTAGTTATTATGTAAGAACAAATATATTATACCAAACTGAAAACAAATGCTGTACTGTTTGTGTAAAAAAAATTCCAGTCAAGCAATACATTAAACGGCACTTAAGAAGGAAAATGTGCTCATATATCATGACAGTTTTTAGGATACCACATTGTCGGGTTAAATTTGTACCCTGGTATAAATTTCTTTACGTGAGTTAAAAAATTCAAATTCAATCAACGCGCCTCTGTGGGCCTTGTGCAAGTAGAAATGTGCTAACTGACCTTGTCCAAGCGTTTTACTTCCATCATATATGACCGCCAACATATATCCGAGCGGGTGGTTGGAGGGAGCTTCGTGTTGCCCTGGTGCTCTCAGAGCTAAAGGGAAACAGGAAGCCAATCTGTTTGTGGTGTCTGTATTCCGTCCTGTTATAGTTCAGTCCTGTCTTTTTTTGCTGTCAGTGGTGTC
>JAVFBX010214004.1:0-11766 GCA_034783855.1 Mopalia kennerleyi | reverse complement strand
TTTTATTTTTGTCTCCGTCGTCATTTAAGTGAAATACCCTTGAGTACGACGTTAAACACCAATCAAACAAACAAACACATTTTAAACGTTTCCGAATGCTTAAACGAATATAGCGGGGCCGCAGACTCAACGATCGTCTCTAGTTTTAGCAACCAGGTCTGCGTTACTTAGACAGTAAAGTATATTTACTGACCACGTAGTAATCTCGTATTTTCTTTGTAAGAATGATGTTAACGAAATAGGCCGTCAGGTCCAGTTTTCCTGAATGCCGTTTTTTTTCTTCTGATTCACGAGAATTTCGGGGATGTCACATATATCGGCCTATCCGCCAAGTTTATCCAAAGATTCGTTACACAATCAAATATTGACACGTCGTTGCTGTTACAACCCCACAGATCTGACGTCACCGAAATTCACGTAAATAAAAAATTGGTAAAAAAAATGGCGCTGAAGAGAGCGGTGTTTGACGAGGTTCGTGGATGGCATTCTCGAAACGATACAATCAGAATAATACACTGCTACTAGAGAGACAAACACTGAGGACGTGTCTCACTATATTTTTGGAAAGTAATCCGAATAGTTTTACAGGTGTTAAAATGAATAGAAGGAAATAAGATTACGTTTTTGGTAATATACAAAATGATATTAAACCGAAAACGTAGACCACTGAACCAGTCTTCTACTATATGCATTTACTTTTCAACCGGTAAAAATAAAGAATTTAGTATTTATTCGGTTGAGGTTAAGAAAGCGAAAATTAAACACATGTATTTTGTCTACAGGTTTAAGTTATGTAACGCATGCAAATTCATTAATTAATACTCCGTTGCGTCAAATTCACCTGATTATTTTCAGCACTGTTTGGAATCTTCCACTAATTTTGTACTCTTTTGGTAAAATACCTCTTGTTTTTGTGTGTCCACCTTTTGAAGCCATGTTGCTTTTTATAAAACTAGCACGAGTCTAGACATTTTCCTCATTACGACAACAGTATCGCTTTACTGACGTAGTAAATTACCTCCGATGGCTTACCACGTTCTGCCGCTATTGCCGGATATTTCCTTTCCCGCACATTCATAAAATATTGCAAAAATGTTTATTATCTTTTTCGTGTTTTGTTACAAAAGGTCAATGTGGTTTATTCTTGTCTTCTGGCAATAATGCCGTTTGGTATGAACACTATAATTAATCAGATGCAATAAATTATATTTTTCAAGAAACCTAGCGGCAGTTGGTCCAAGTGTTGTTTGGCCAGTTTCACGTAGGCACCCTTGGATGAAATGTTAAATTTGTCACAAATACATGTTAGATCACAAATGTCTCTCGGCCGGTGGCTGTTGCTTAAGGGGTAGCGTGTGCGCTTACTAACCCTACTTAGATGTACTGTTGACGGGATCGAGTCCGTCTTACGTTTGTTTGTTTGTTGGATTGAAGTTTAATTTTTGACTCAAAGCATTTTTAACTAGTATGACGACGGATTGTCCACTTTAAGGTGTACCTTGTCGTATTACGGTGGTGGGAAACCTGGAAGAAACCTGGTATAAAACACCCCCGCTATTGCCGGAGACACATCGTGTGACTCACTCATATACCTGTTGGTCGACATACGGACTCGATCCTGTGAACGGAACATCGAAGTAAGACTAGTAAGCGTACCTGTCAAACATTTACGATATTCGACTGACTGGTTTACGATATACTCCAATAGCAAACCCACTCTATGACAGCGGGAAGTAGTACGTCATATTGATATTTCCCAGGGCTAATTTAAAACAGTAAAAACAAGAAATAATTCCATTTAGATAACAGCTTCAGTATTCGCCTTAAGCAAGGGTGTTTGGTTCGCCTTATCATTTTATCCATAGTGTTTAATTTATAAAACAGTAAAGCTGCACATTTAATTAGGTTATCATTCATTTAATTGAAGAGGATGTTTTCTGACGCGCTAATGAGTTATTGACAAGCAATTGGATTATAATTTAACATATTATTCATTTATTTATCGAGTGATCATAATTCAATTCCATTATTTTTGCTAAGATTTACAAATACAGCTAATTGCTTCAGCATAATTGATTTCAAACTTGCATTATTAGAAAAAGACATGAAATGAATTTTTATTTTGGTTTTTTATCACAAAGACAATATTTTTGTTCTTAATTATGTTTACGAGAATCGTTCAATTCTTAAGCATTGTTTGCTAATGAATTGTCCAAAAACTTTTATTGTTTATTTTGTGTTGAGTTTCAAACCCAAATTATTTGTTATATCATACCATTTGCGTTGTTCGTCTATTATAAATAAATCTGCCTCATACATCAAGCTTTGAGTTTTGAAGATGTATTGGCATTCGCCTCTGTTGATACATTCACTGCTCCCATGGTACAAACATGAATGTTTACGTAAATTTCTCTACACTTCGACAACAAAATGGAAAGTAAAAAAAAACATTGAAAGTGATTGTCGTGTTGAAGTAGGCCTACGTCTAGTTTTTAAAAAATATTATATTTTGCAACTGTTTCAATCGTGCTCAAACAGTCCTTTCCAAAGCTGGGTGTATCGAACGGTCGTTTGAATGATACTCTGTCGCTTACACGCACCTGGCGTCGAAAAGGAAATCAGTAAGACGGTATTCATCCCAGAGCAGTTACAGACTCCGCTTTTATAAAGACTGGCGCCCAAAATCTGAACTTTTCCGGATTTTGGATAGCTAATGATCAACGAAATTGGTCTTGTAATTTTACCGGTAAGGAGTTTTCTCTCTTGAAATATTTAGTTTTTGTTGTTATATAATGATGTGAATTATTCTGGACTTCCTTGCGTCAACGTTGATGTTTCATGTCGCAGTCATTTACAATCAATAAACCTATATTTTCGTTTTTCTGAACTTCAAAAAAATACTTCACGATAAACCCAATGACGAGAATGTAATTTCATCATAATTCGCGAATGCAACGAATTATTTAAAAAAAAAATGATTCCAATTTTACATAGTGTGGCGAACAGCGAAATCATGGTTATTAGATTAAGCTGAAAATTGTTTGTTTGTTAATGCTTTGACCAAGTATAGTGCGTGTGTTTGTGATTTTTCTTAGCTTGGACCTTTTGCATGTATGAGCACGCATTTATTACCACAACGATTTACGTTATTGGACGCTAGCTGTAATAGAAGTGGTTTCTGCGTACAATTTTCTTTACATAATAATATCTTCACATCCAGTTGGTCTGTCTGTGTAACAGTTATATCTTTGGAATTTTACAATTGGTTTACATATGAGACTACATTTCTACATGAGACACTTCACTGTTAGAGCGTGGGAATTTATATTGCTGCCCAGTGCCAATTGTGTGCCTTCATTTGTCTGATACAGACTGATGTTACTAGTTTGCTGAAGTATATACGTAGTGATATCTCGATCGTGCAGTGAGTTTTTTTCACCAGAAAGATGAGGATTCAAGTGTGTACAATTTCTCCTGTAGGTATAGTGTTACCGAGGAAAATACGTGCTAGAAGTTCCAATACTCGACGAGGTCTTTCTCTATACATATTCCACAGGGTGTTGCATAGAGCGTATATCGAACAGTATCGATTGCAGGATCAAATAGATTTAATTGCTTGTCGCAGACAGGTGTTAAGCGCTGACAACCAGACGCATGCATTGAATAGGGAATACGGGATACCTTATCTTAGTATATATTTTTACCGAAGATAAAGAATATTTTGCTCGCCTTCCGCGGGATTCGAACTCAGATCTCCGGCGAGTAGGACCAGCGTTCTAACCAGGATCGTTGTAGAGGGATCGCGAATGTTCACCTGATTAAAGGCGACGATATTTCTCTACGGGAAGCACTGATTCATTGGTGTTTTGCGCCGTGCACAGGGGTATTTCATTTTATGATGGCGGTGTCTTCCATCAATAATTGATGGGACCAAGATGTGAAGCGTTTCCATAATGTTGGAAAGTTAATTTTCCTCCAGAGCTAAGAAGAGACAGTATTGCTACTGAAATACGCGCCGATACATGCTAATTAAATAAGTGCCTTTACTGTCGAAAATTTACCCACAAAAGGTATTTTATTGTTTCGTTTATTCTGATAATACGGTTGATATAGATATATATAAATGTTGAATAAATCAAGAGAGACAAATTCGCTTGCCTCCACTCGGACTCGAAACCGGGACTTTTGAGCTACTATATATATATATATCCATAGATATTGACAAAATGGACAATCGTGTTAACTTGAAGAAAAAAGGCTCCTTAAGCTCTGCCAGATTTAACACATCTGTGCAATCTATTCCAGATTGTATTGTTCGCCACGTTCAAGTTTGAAGACATGTTTCAACTTTAGTTTGCAGCACGAGTCACTATGCAAGGTCTTGAGTTAATATGAATCATAGTGTCGGAAGTTGAGAAAGGCCGTCGTGTACGATGACGCGATATTAGTGTCAGGTTTAACGCTATATAAGGACTCGGGCTAGGTTAAGGTTTAATTATCATTGAGTCTTACACTGACCTAAAAGTTAAAATTTCTCCTTTCAGGACCAACATTCCTGATACATGCTCTGAATTAGGCGGAACTGTCTAAACCCCAGGCTGTTTAGACACCGATAGCCAACTATTATTAAACTTCCATGGGGCAGTTTTATCTACATAAAATGTACTCATAAATAACGCCTCAGTAATTTATCAATTTCCATGCAAATAAATTGTAGTAAAGCGCTTTAATCAGAATTCATAAAAAGGTTAATAGTGATATGTTTTGAGTTATTTTTAGGTTGAGGGTTAAGTTTAGTGTTAGGTATGGGTTAGTTGTGGGGTTAGTATTAACTTTTTGACTGATATGACGGACATGCCAAAAATATGGCTCCGATACAATATTACCTTTGTCCCGATGAAAACGAATCTGAACAGAGACACTACGTTTGCAGTTATAGATGTATTGACATGACAGGACTTTGTACACTTTGTCGTGAAATTAATTGTGGCTCATTGATGGATTGGGGTTTTGACGCCGTACTTAAGGTTATTTCACTCACATGACGGCGCGCCAAACCAATGGTCGAAAGAAACCACCCACGTCATTTACGGCAACAAACAAAGACAAGACCTAAAAAATATAAGACATTGGACGGAATGCCACGACATTACCATCACATTAGCTCCATGATGTCCCTTGGACCTAAGAGGGCAGGACAACAGCAATCCCTTTCCTACCGCCCGAGAAATGTTCTGTGTAACGTCGCACTAAAGTTATATATATTTGTATTGTGGAGAAAGAAAACTTTACTGGATTCCATCGTTACTTGACCTGGGGTCGCTGGCTACAGGTGAAACAATACATAAACATCGTTTAAAAGTTAATTAAACATAAAGGCATGTGTACGAAATTACATGGTCCGGATAAAGACTGAACGCATTCGTTTCTTAAGTGGCACTATTCGGAGCCAAATACAAATTTGTTCAACTTAATGAATTTCCAGCTATGATGAATTTGATACAAAGTAGATATACATCTTTACAAACAGAAGTTTACTCAGAGTAATCAATTATTAGAAACTGCCCTACTTAAACCAAAGTCATGAAAAAATATATGCAACGAAAGTAAAAATATGATAAAAATTATATAAAATTCAGATTACTAAAAAGCAGAATAGCAATATTAGGAAAAGTATTTTTATTGCCCGAAGACATTTAAATTTAATTCCAATCTGTGGGAAAAAGTTTGAATTCACTTTTTGAAATAAAAAAAAACTTTAAAAAACTAATACGATGTCAAAAACGGTTACTTGAAAAATTCTGTACTTTTCTCAGCCTTAGGAGAAGAACAAAAACACAATTAAAGCTTAACAATTCAGAAACAATATTTCCTTTGGTATTAAAACTTCTCATGGGACAAGTAGCTGTAAAATTCATATTCCGTAGCCAGTAGTCCGTAAAATGGTATTAGCAAAAAGCATGCACTCTGTGGTAGAGAGATCGCCTATGGCAAGGATTGCAATTTGTATCTGCTAGTATGCACCGCAAACATAACCTATATTATTTGTATTGACGACGAACAAATAGGATTAATTCCTGCGAGTGCAGTTTGTTAAACTTATACAAACGGTTATATTGTTATAGAGCTGAGAGAGCTTTCACTCTCTTTTTTTCTATCTAAAATTGGTAATGGAATCGATTCAAAAGTGAGAGCACAAAGCAAATAGTGTTGTCGGTGGTATTTTAATCTCAACGCAGCTAGTAATAAAACTGCAGCGGACCCATTATCCCATTGTTTTACTTTACTCAGTATTATTTGCCAAGCTAGAAAAAACACACATGAGCCATTGTTCCTACAAAGTAGTTTCATATTTATCCAGTTGACATGGTCATTACGTCCTTCCATACGTGTTCAATATCGGGGTTTTATAAGGTCATCAACTGGATAGAAACCATTGAAAAAAGACTTACCTTGGTTTTCATACTATTGTCTTCACATCCATTTACGGTATTTAAGGGGCTTTTATGAAAATGTGGGTAAAAAGCAATGGTATTCCTTGCGTGTCAGTCACTGCGTCAACCTTTCAACAAGGAACTGTCCTTCTACAATTTTGTTTTGTCACATTGAAACGACGATGGCACAGGAGTGCTATGGGCCTACTAAATTCTTTATTGCCCTAGAGATGACTTGGTTTTAGTATAGAACACCAGCTACCTTATCGGCTGTAATTATTTCTGTTATGTCCCTCAGCCTATTCTCCTCTGGCGAATTGTCTCGAGTGGAAATTCACCTAGCAATACGCAGTCGATCGGATTCCCAAATCGTTGTGTCAAAGACTTTTGAGGCTGTTTCTCTGTCGCCTTGAGGGACACAAGAAAGCCAAGCGGTCAACAGTAGAAGCCCTCAGAAACACTTGTCACTCGTTGGAATCAACACACTGTAGACAGTAGTTCCACTTTAGATGCTATGCCTCAACGAGAAGAGAAAAACTCCCAATGGACTGCTCCATTTTTTAAGCACGGATATCTCTTAAAGTATGATGAAGTCAAGACAGCGTTAGACACACTCCTTGCCATTAGAACGCGAAATGCCGTGAGCTTCTTGGAGAGCTGGTATCCGTTAACAAAGTCGTGGGTTAACGCCTCCCGCCCAGTTTACTCACGTGATGACACTTTCTGGCGGGTCCGTCGGTCTACGCATGACGTATGTTCTCTTGCATAGAGTTATCGACCAGTCTCCGTTACCATCAACACGCGGGGTTCACAGTGTTCGCACCTCGCCCCAACGCTTCTTTCGCCCAAGGATGAATTAAAGGGATTCGCTGAAGCAATGCTATGATCAGAGAGGCAGATATAAAGCACCCTGGCTGTATCGGATTTTCTTCTTGTGGCTCATTCTAATACGGCCGTTAAAGTTATAGGGCCGATATCTGCGTGCATAAGAAAGGCAAGTAGTAGTTTGATGCTTGAGCAATGTGTAATGCATATACACAGTTCTTCATATCGACCCACATGCTGCTTTAAAAAATGTATGTCGACGCATATATGATGTAATATGCCAATGTTATTTTCTCTCCCAATTGATATAATTACCCCCGGGGTCTATTGACAATGAAGTTTGCATTATACAATACTAATATATTGGCTACATGTTGCTATAACAAAATGTATGACGACGCATATATGATGTAATTTGTCTATGTTATTTTCTTTCCCAATTAATATAATTACCCCCAAGGTATATTGACAATGAAAATATGCAGTATGCAATATAAATTTGTTTTTAAATATATCAGCCACATAATGCAACGATGATATAATGTAATTAAGCATGAAAAGGTAAACGGAGAACATGTATTCCATTACATTCAAATGAACATACAGCAACTTCGCTTTTTCATAAAAGCGAAATTGATAATGCTTTTTTGTGTGCAATCTTACATACGATAGTAGCTGTTTGCGTTCTGTTATTTCAAATTAACATTTGTTTAAATGTCTACTGGGTCAGTGTTTCGTTAAAAGACACATTCATTTTACCAAAACGTATACTTCAGATTAACTTTTAAAAAATCCGTAGTCGGTCCCTATCAATCATGTAATTGAAATAATCCAGGTGGACATCCACCCATCGTCGGGAAGCCCGTTACACAAAGCGTAGTACTTACACTAGGAACGAGCAAAATCGTCCCAGTGGTCATCCCTATGAGACGTACTGTAAAATTTTCAAAGTTTGAGTTTGAGCTGCGTAAATATAGGCTAACCTGATAAGCCTAAGCGTAATACAAGTCAAGGTATGAAACTTATACGTGATTTACAAATGATCAACTATAGCTCCTACTAGTATAGATTGATTAAAGCCACATACGCTCTCGCCACGCTTGAGCAGCGACCTGTCAGCTCTATTTAAGTATTCAGTTACCAAATATTGCCCTCCGGTTCGCACAAATGCCAACGCTTTATAACTTACGATAAGGTGCTTTCCACTCGAAGGCGCTGGGCTCGATTTCCCACGAGTCTGTCTTAAACGTGGAATTTGGAACGGTAATACCCCCAAAGACATGGCAATATATATGTTTGAGTGACACAGCCTAAGGCGCGGCGTTATATACCAAGCGAACCAGGGATGCAATACACAGCCATAAACATTTGTTTGCTTGATTGATTAGGATTTAACGCTGTATCTGCGGTTATTTCATTCACAAGACGGCGTGCCAGGAAATGTAAAGGGAATTCCCTCGACGGCACTGGCAACAAACCAATACAGGACAATCACAGGACATAATAAAACAAATTGTAACTCACAGATCGACGTCGTGTTTCTCCTTTACCAATACAGCACCAGGGCAACTGGAATCTCTCTTTCAGCCCTTCACCAGAATATACAGGAAGGGTACAGTTTACCCTAGCGAAGTATAGATATCGATTGCATTAGACTCGGAATATAGTTCCAGTATATATCGGTTCATCACTCATCAAACATTTAGCTTTACTTTCACCCGTGAACGGACATGTTTATCAAACACTTAATATAGTATGCTCAAGCTGTGTATCAGACTTTCAATGATTTTTGTAAAAACCCAAAGCAGAGAGCTCGTACATATTATTAAATTTGACATTATTGAGGAACACATGGTAATACGATCATTTTGATACTTGTTTATGACTATTAAGTAACCGCTGTCGTTGAACTTGATCAATGAATCGATCCAATAAGTCGTGCAATGAAGCTGGGTTACTTCCATTCGTGCGATAAGCTGGGAAAGGAATGCATCTCGGGCGAATGCCTATGTACGTGAAGAAAAGCAAGGCATAAGGCTTCGAGAGGCTTATAGGCTTTATCTCCTTACGTCAATTTACACTGACGTGGACAAGTTTTCATTTAATTTTTTTTTTTTTTAAATTGTGACATCTGTTCAAAAACGTTTTCCGGATATTTGAAAGGAAAACAGATGTTACGATGTGATGAAGTTGTATTAAATGGGCATCAACGAATTTATATTAACTTTGTTTTCGTTATTTTGGGATAACACTTTCTTAGTTTGAACAGATTCGACTTCATACATTTGCCTAACCCTAGGGGTCATGGGTTGGATTCTTGGACGGGTCTCAACCTGCAAAATGTTCTGAACTAGAATCCGTTTAAACTAAGAAAGTGTTATCCCAAAATAAAAAAAATTCACTTTCTAAAAGACACAAAAATGAATTATTATCTGTTTGAATAATTTTATTGGTCAGCTACCTGGGGAAACTATTTTTTACACCTCATCTCATATCAGCACTTTTTTGGTAAAGATTAATAAGGATCAAAGACCAAGCGCTATCGTAGCTTTGGTAATAATCGATGTAAGGAATTATATTGATTGATTGGTGTTAACGCCGTGCTTAAGGATATCTGACTTATATGACGCCCGTATATTCCAGCAGTTATTGACACTAGCAGAACCAAGATGTGAAGTGTTTTCATAAAGTTGGAAAGTAAATCTTCCTTTAGTGCTAATGAAGAGCATTGCTACTCTTCAAACAAACTGTCCCTAACCACAATGTCGATAGATTCGAAGTAACTATGCGGCTGAACTTTAACAAGTTTCACATCAATTTTAAATTGTAAGTAATTGTTTTTCTTGTTCCAATTTGAACATACGAAAAATGTAACTGTTAACGCTGTTCTGCATTATGTTAACTTAACGTGTGAATATAGCTTCTCATGTTTTGTGACACCCCTCTGCTTTCGGGCAGTGTAGATATGAGATCCGTGTACCCCGTCCCCTCCCCCCCTCCTCATTACGCACCTCATTCCGCCGCCCATGTGTTAACATAGATTTATAACGTGATATAACTTTTACACTTCTAATTCATTAAGCCCTCTGGCTAAGAGCAGTTCGTTTGAAGAGTAGCAATGCTGTCTTTACTTAGCACTGGAGGGAAAATTAACTTTCCGACACTATGTAAACGTTTCATACTTGGTTGTGCTAGTGTCAGTTATTGTTGGAATACACCGCCGTCATATAAGTGAAAAACCTTTAAGCCCGGCGTAAAACACCAATCAATCGTTCAATAAATCTAATTTATGAAATCGATTATTACCAAAGCTACGATAACGCTTGGTATTTGATCCTTATAAACCTATAAGTCTTATCTAGACCTCGTGTATACCAATACAACGACAACGCATTTCATTAAACTTGGAATATGGCATGCATGAAAGACAACCTTGCTTTAATAACATGCACTAAAACTACGACTTAGAAGCAGAATTCCGCCTGTATGTCTCACTGTTATCGTTGCACATGAGATTCAACTCCGCGTGTTCATAAATACCTTTGGGCTTTCTCTTCGAAACGCACGCCAAATAACCTTCTGGGTTACAGCTTAAATGAGGTATTTTAACAATTCTGACATCTGAGATTCCAATCAGCACAGCATGCTAATGAATTGTTTGATAATGCCACATTTTTAGTCAAGGGAGTTGGACAAAGAGTATTTTTTAAGGAATTATCATCTGAGGAAAAGCCACTGGAACAACTGTTATTGGGAAAAGTAATGCAGAAAAATTATCGTTATCAATGATTGGACAAATATCGCCGGTCCTATTATCATCATCAGAATAAATGCTGCAACATGAAATTTCTGGTCATCTCATTATTTCATTCAAATTAGAGTAGAAATGAAGAAATTTATATTATTGAAGTAATAGTTGATGTATAATGGTTAAATAATTATGTAACAAAACCAATAGCGAATGCTTTCCGCTCCTCGTATCTTAACTGTTGAGGTGTAAAGTTACCGACGGACTGTAAGCTACTTCAACACTGCGGCACCCAAGCATAAGCGTTCCGAGCACATTGACGATATGATCAATACCATTGACCCAGCGTCACCTTTTACTGGACGGTCGTTTTTCAATTACTCTATCGGCGGTGTATGATGCATCGGTTAGCCAGTCTGTTCACTCAAATATGCAATGGCCCTTAGACTCCATCAGTTAAGTAGGGGAAGGACCTACAATTGAGACGCATGGTTTTATCGATTATTCGACAATTGGCCGGTGTCAGACTAAACTACATTTATTTTAATATTTCAGCCGGTTGTAAACAAAATGGCAGGTAATAAATTCCCCACAAAATCCGGCGTGGCATGCGGCTTGTAACAAAACTTGTGTCATTGGTGTTTAACATTATGGTCAAGGATATTTCACTTATTTGACGCGAAATTATATGTTACTTACTCTGATATACTTAAATAAGTAACCAGGAGGAACCTTGGCACCCCCGCCCCCACACACACT
>JAVFBX010213993.1:0-11766 GCA_034783855.1 Mopalia kennerleyi | reverse complement strand
CCAGTTATGTCGTTGAAACCTGACATATAACATGGCCAAAGGAAAATGAGGAAGGTAAGACGTCATTTAGGTCTATGGTAGGCCTAACCAAACTCAAAGTACCGGTAACCATTTAAGAAACAAAATAGGTCGTGAATGCTGAACGGTTTCGTCCTAGGCCAACGGTGATCACTTCAGATTTGCATGTGTTAGAATTATACATATTGGACTGGACACTCCATCCATTCTGCTGCCATATAAGTGAAATACCCTTGAGTATGATGTTAAACCCCTAAGCTTATTAAACAAACAAATCTTTTCAACCATGTTGTTAAAGTGGATAGCCTGAAATCTCCTTGGTGTAAAACATTAAGAAATTTTTTACATATCATGTTTCTGTGATTTTGGAAATTAAATTTGCCAACTTAATGAATATTTATTTTGAAGTTTCCCTATGTTTGAGAAAATATATTTTTGAAAATATTTTTCATGTAGATAAGAAATTTTTATCTAGCATGTGCACTCTTAATTTAACTTTGATGTTACGCTTTCAGAAGCATGGTTGACAGAGAAGTGAATAAGATTTGTGTTTCCATGGAGATTAGTGGCAATGAATCATCATCATCGACATCCGGTACCAAACAGAATCGAGTCTGCACCACAATGAGACGAAAGAATATTCGTTCTGTGGGATTCAGAGGCCGGTGCAAGGGTCCAAAAGGCTCAGATCGGAAACTGTGGAAGAAAAGTGATCAGTCACACACCTGCACGTTTCATTTTGTTTCTTTTTATTATCTAAGCCTAAGTTACATTTCCTTATCAATTCCTGTTGTCCTTCCCACTTTAGTTCTTTACAGTGGAAATGGCATTGCAACATTTCAAATTTCAAGGTTGGCACTTTGCTGAAATCAATAATATCCTTAATACACAGGTGACTAATGGGTATTTTTTGTGTATCTGTGGGGTGTTGAGCTTTGTTGAGCAGCGACAAGTAATGTACAGTCAATTTTTTGTAGATTAGATTTTTATCTCCTTAAAATAAGAAAATAATAATTAATGTTGGTGGAAATTATATGAATATACGCATTAATCACTTTTATAATTACATAAAAAACGAAATGGTGGCTGGAGTATATCATCGTAATAACACTGTTTATAAGATTGAAGTAAAAAGGATTTGGCTCTGGATTTAAACAAGGAGATAGATTCTATGCTGCGAAGTGTAGTTGGTAATTTGTTCCAATCTCTAGGACAAGCAGATTTGAAAAGGTGGAAAAATAGATAAGTTCTTGAGAATGGTATATGAAAGTCGAACCAAATACATTGGGTATGTTGGAGCTGAATATCACTTTGTTTGATCAGACAGCTAGGGAAATGAGTGGGAATGAGATTGATGCTATGAAAATATTTATATGAAAAAAAAATGAGATTAGAATAAGAGATGACTCAGATGAGTAGAGGTAATGGTAATATTTTGAGAGTTGAAAATATAGGAGCAGTGTACTCAAGTCACTGATAAATTGATAATGCCAATGGCATGTTTCTGGACTAGAAAAAGTGAATGTGAGTGGGATTGGTAGGTATTACCCCACAGGATCAAACCACAAGTTTAAAAAGGATATCATATATAAGAAAATAATAAAAAATAAATAATGACTTTTTGTAAATAGAGTACTCGAAGGGCTGATGATACTAGTGTTTCTAGCAATCCGTTTGCTGATAAATTCAATTTGTGACTTCCAATTCAGCTTATCGTTATTGCTATTCCGAGAACTTTTAATTGTTTAACTCTTTCAACCTCATTATTACTAATCTAAATAGATGGAAGATTAGATATTTGTTTTTTTTCTTAAAACAGTTCAATGAACATAAATTTAGTTTTTGTATCCATCTGGTCATTGTTTGTTTATTGCCAGTGATGTAAGGGTTATAATTATTTATCTGGCAATGTGAAGAGAAGTCCTTTCCTAAAGAGCTTACGTGGCATTGTTTGTTTTGGTTTCTAGGTTTCTAATATACTAGGAGACCACACGGCAGTCCTTGCATTCATCTTGTTTTAATTCCATAGAAATTACAACGAAATTTAAACAACAACAAAATATGATTAAAGTTAAAGTAATACGACAAACATTGAATTGGTATATCCTTACAGAAGCCAAAGGCCCCCATTCGGCCACTCCATAAGGGCAGTTTGTTTGGAGAGTAGCAATGCTGCCTTTACTTAGAGCTGGAGGAAAATCAACTTTCTCAAATTATGACATTCAAAACACTTCACATCCTGGTTGTGCTTGTGTCAATTATTGTTGGAATATACAGCCGTCATATTTGTGAAAGACCTTAAAGCATGGCATAAAATACCAATCAATCGATCAATCATGGGCTCCATTCAATAAGAATCTTTGTTTTTGAGTTTTCTGAGGGATTCATCAGTGTCACCCCTCAACAATACAAAATTTAGTTAGTTTTATATTCGAGTACACCACCCTTTAGAGCGTTTAGGGATAAATTGTGATTGACACCTCACGGTTTGGTTCACAATTCAGTACACTATAATTACAATTCAGTTTGATTTGTGTCCTAACCGCCCGATCGTTTACGTCGGTGAGCAAAATTACCTAGTAGAAGGATTTTGGGTTTACGATTGGGTCGCAAATTTTGAGGCCTGTATTTACTTAAGGCAGAGTAAAAAATCAACAATCCCTTGTCATATAAATAAAACGGACGTGAGCACAACCTTAAACTTCAAACAAATACAAAAAACAAAACTGAAACAATCCAAAAAACCAAAACCTGTTGCAAAATCAAGAGTTAATTCCCTTAGTATATTTTGTTTGGACAGATTCTTTGAGTGATGTGATAAGCGTACCAGATGACGCTGAAATGACAGTTGATGAAGACAGCTTTGAAAGTGATTCCCTTGTCCAGGATACTTCATTTAATACATATGACAATGAAATATATCAAAGCAGCTGCTCTGGAAATGAAACCGCTCAAAAAACTGAAAATAACATGCTTATTAGTGTTAAAAATGAAATTTATCAAATTGAAAGTGAGACCCACAAGGATGCTGAAGATGGCACCTTAGAAAAGAAAGAAAGTGAATGCATTGGAAGTACTGATGACCATTCTTTTGAAAATGCTGAAAATAAAACATTCAGAAAAGTCGAAGTGTTAGTAAATGAAAACGAAACTTGCGAAAACATTGAAACTGAAACAGTCAAGGATGCTGAAGAGGAATTTTGGGACATGGATGACAACATTGAAACTAAAGAAGAAAGCCGTGTCTCTGAACAACCTGATCGTCCAAACCGTGTCAGCCGCCATGACTCTGGGTACAAGGAAGATGAAGAAAAACCCAAGCCATTCGAAGACACTGGAGTAGAACTTTTGAACACCATCGAGGATGAAGTCCTTTATATTGGTGAAACTCAAAAAGAGGGTCATGTCTGTAAGAAAACTGACTGGAAGATTAATGTCAGCACTGATTCTTGCACTCTTGTCAAGGAAGATAAAGAAAAACCCAAGATGACCAGACATGATAGTGGAATTAGTGTCCAGGATTGCCATGAGACCTTTGTAAGTGTTGTAGTGTCATGAACTTTCTATACTCAAATAATGATAAAATAAAGATCTGTTTGCGGGAAAATATGACACACATAACTGTACCAAAAGTATTTAACTACATGTATATGTCATAATTATATATTTCTGAACATTTTAACTCTGGAACTTGTTCATAAGACGCTTTCCAATAAACTTGTTTAGATATCTGGAAAATGCTTATATTTAAATTACAGGGCCCGCGGACGTGGCATAGTGGTTAGTGAGCGCGCTTTCTAACGCCTACCGGTACTTCGGTTTACCCTTCACAGGATCGAGTCCTTCTGTCGACCCTCGGGTATATGAGTGAGTCACAAGATGTGGCTCCACCATACTAGGACAAGTAACAGTGTGAAGTGGACATTCCGTCGTCATATAAGTGAAATACCCTTGAGCATGACGTTAAACCCCAATCAAACAAACAAACAAATCTATTTAAATTACAAAATTTAAGAATATTTTGTGTTCAGTATTAAATGTTTGCATCTGATGGTAAGTGTCATTTCATTTCCATTACATTTTGAAAGGAAAATTATCTTTGATTTGACACGATGAAATTATTGAACTGTTTTTCAGGACTCTGAGCATCTGATCGAATCACTGCGTTGGATTTTACTTCAAGGAGCTGAGGAGTGTGGGCTTCGCTTATCAAATGGTATATATACTATAGTGTGCAAGAACTGGATCATTGGGTCAAGTTGCCTTAAAACTTGTTACCGTATGGAATGGTTTTGAAGAACACAAATTTGAAGAATTCAACTGAGGAAAAAAGTGATTTAAGAAAACATTACATGCACTGCATTGATCCACTGACAACCCCAGGGTCTGTTACAATGATAATGACTTCTAAATATAATTCCTATATACATGGTTGTAAAATATGATGTGTTATCAAATTGTCTTCTTTAACAGGGAGTGCCGATAATTGTCTTGGTCTCGTTATGCCATGGGTCATGTCACATGTGGTTAGGGGCAGTATGCACTGAACTTTATTTAGCAATGGAGGGACAAATATTTACGAACCCTTCATGTTGTTTGCTTGTTAGTGTGATTATCTACCATTGCCAATTGGAGTACCCTGCCATGTCTGCCTGTGTTGTAATCTTTTCTGGGGGAACATTAAAATCAGTCGTCTAATATTTTGTGATAACCTGACATTTGCTTATGCTGCTTTGGCTTTTGCTACTTTTAACATATGTAAATACTAAAATATGAATTTATGGAAAAAAAGACAAAATTGCGTTATAATACAAACTCCATTCATGATCGGATTTAAAAAATCAGTAGCAAAATGCAGTTTTAGACCAATACTGCAAACAATTTGGAAAAACCATATAAATCGATCCTCCTAAAAGAAGTTTGCAGAACCATGGGAAGACCCCGTTCAGTCTGTTACCCCCAACAGCACAGGCCTGATGTATGCGTGAGTGAGACGGGCTTGAGTTGCATTAACTTAGTTAGTCAGCCTGCCTTGGCATTGCTCATGCAACATCACTTATAGGATGTTTCACTTGTTGATTTGGCTAAGGGCAGTTTGTTTGCAGATTAGCAATACTGTCTTTATTTAACACTGGGGTATTAACTTTCAAACACTTCCTACTTCATTAGGGGGGGGGGGGGGATGGCTTAGTGGTAGCATGTGCGCTTACTTATCCTACTTCTATTTACCATTTAGAGGATGGAGTCCGTCTGTCAACCATCTGGTATATGAGTCACACAATGTGGCTCCAGCAATTACAGCGATGGTTTTTATGAAGTTTCCTCTCGGTTTTCCGCCGTATTAGGGCAAGGAGCCATGTGGAGTGGACAATCCGTCATCATATAAGTGAAATACCTTAAGTGCGGCGTAAAACACCAATCAATTGTTTCTCATTAGACTCTATATCACTTTCAGAAGGATATCTTTATGTGAAGGATATTATTAGACTGCCTCAGTTCCAAAGTTTTACTGAAGAGGATGTTAAAACAGTGATAGCCACTGATAAGGCAAAACGCTTCACTCTGGAACAAGGGAGATCAGGGTCGAAGATCAAGGCCAGCAACACGTATGGACATTCACAACCTGTGAGTAATGCTAATGAGTCAATATTATTCATTGTGTAACAGGCCTATGCAGATATTTAGTGGTCAGCATGTCTGCCTCCTGATCTTACTTAAATCTAGTGCTGAAGCAGTAAATCGAGTATCTGTGAACGGTTACAAATTTGAAGGTAGTCGAATAGTACAATCGTTTACCGAATAACCACAAATTTGACACGACCCCTTAACTATGCCGGTCAAGTGAAAAGCGGTGAGTAAATTACTTGCAGAGAAGTCTGCCCCTGTGTTGTACTGGTGTTATTTTTAATACAAATGGTAAAATAAATTTTAATTGGGTCCCTCTTAAGCTGTAACATGTTTTTTGTCTATCACGCAGTCTTTTTATTGTAGTTATAGGTTTTTTTTTTTAACATGAACTTTTTTCTGTTAAACATTGTACATATTTAATATAATGGACCAGTTTTTGACATTGTATGCTAAGTGTAAATTTTGACATCATTGGCCTACAGTGCTGCATGTTAATCCAATGCCATGGAGTTCACCAGTATAAGGCTTCGTCTGATTTATTTATCCTATAAACCATACAATGCAGACAATGTGGTGTAAACTTGAAAAGGTCCCCCAACAAACCTTTATCAGAGTCCAGTAATAATTAATGAATCATTTTTTTTCTGTTTTTTCCAGAGCGAGTCTCAAAGAAGCAGACGGTCAAGCTCAAGTTCAAGGTATGGCGGCAGACAGAGGAGATATACTGACTGGGTATGTTTATCAGCTGATTTAACAGAAAGCTAAGCATCTCATGAAGCTGATAAGCCATCTTGTTAGAGCAGTAGACATATATAGACGAATATTTGGGCTGTCCACACTAGAGATTCAATGTTTACCGATGTTTACAACTGGACTTCCTGTTAACACTTCAAGGCCGGGTACATATTTGGTTTTTTAGTTTATTGATGGAGGTGCATGATGGTCAATTTTCAAAACGTCCTATAACATTCTTCTTAGATGTAGATGTGCAATGCAGAACAACTTTCACGACATTATGCAAATGTTCTTAGAAAATATGCAAATTAGCTATATGTATTTTTTGTTGTTGTCCAAACATGAGTTTGGTTGCTTTTCACTGTAGAATTTTAAAACTGTCATACAATATTCTTCTTTATAAGAAGTTGGCTCACGGCTGAGTACGACATTAAACCCCAAACAAACAAACAAATTATAAGAAAATGTGCAATGCAAAAAAAACTTTCACAGAATTATTTAAATTTTTTACATAAATTAGGCAAATTAGCTCTGCCTGTCCTGGAAGTTTGTCTGGGCTGTATCTTGGTTGCTGAATCAAATTCATATTTTAGAACTTTCATACAATGTCCTTCTATATAAGTAAATGTAGATGTGCCAAAATTTTCATGGAATTACGCAAATTTTTATGAAAATAATGCCAATTACATGTAGTTCTGTCTTTTTTTGTTATTGTCAGGTCTGATGACCAAACAATAGATTACATCATTCATACAGTCCGTAAAAAAATCAATAATTTTTATAAAAAAAAAATAATAAAAAAGTATCAGTGAATAAATTAAAATGGCCTCATGTGTAGTATTTCTATTGATGATTATTGTAATACCCAGGATCCTATGGAGAGATTGTCCAGATACATGGCAAAAATACTGAGACACACAGCGATGGAACGAGGTCTATCTCTAATGAAAGGTCAGAGAATTGATTGTCAAATTATTGTTATAAATGCTTTGTCATTCTATCTTAAGGCAGTTAGTTTCAAGGTATTGTAGTGAATCTCTACAGACGGACACTGGTACAAAGCACCTCGCTTACCTAAGCTATCAGGATGGCTGTTGGATGTCTTGTGTGTCCAGGGTCTGCAGTAGTTCTCCCGCCTAAGCCAGTCGCTGGACGGGGTAATATCATCAGAAGAGTCCATATCAGTCGCGAGGGGTGTCAGTTACTACAGTATATTCCTTCTTGGAGCCCTGGATGAACATTCGTTATTCAACAAAGCATAAATATAAACCCACCTCTGTTTTCATTTGTGTACTGTTGCTATTCACTGTTAGTAGGACTTGTTAGTTGAGTGTAGGGAGTAGGGACACATCATACATGATGGTGTCCAGGGCTTGTCAAATCAAGGCCAAGTTTGGGCACCTACTGTCCTAGCAAGAAATAGACCAGCTGAGGCTTAATTTTTTTCTTACATAGCAAAGTACAGCTGAATATGATGCATGTTTTTAATGAAAAACTGGGAAAGGGGCAAGTTATTTTTGACATAAAAAAAAATTTCTGAGGGGGTGAAGGATTAATGAGGTTAGGAGGGAGCTCCCTTTTGCCCTGGTGCTCTCGGAGCTAAAGGAAATCATAAAGCCAACTGAATCTGTATGTAATGTCAGTTTTATTGTCCTGTCTTAGTTTGTTGGCCAGTGTTATAGAGGGTGGTTTCTTTCACCAATTGTGCTGGCACGCTGTCATGCGAGTGAAATAACCTTAAGTACGATGTTAAACCCCAATGAAACAAAGAAATCAAACAGACAAGCAAATTGGTTATCCTCTGCTGTAGAGTTGTACTCTTTGCGGTATCTGTTTACGAACGGTTTAGTGCTTTGTGAATACATCATTTTATATATGACCAGTAGTTGCTAAATGGGAGTCCTACTTCTCTAGTGCTCCCATTCTTAAATACAATTGATTCTACTTCCTACACCTGGGTCATCTTGTTCTGAACTTCTTCCATGTGCTGATCCGTAGCAAATGTCGCCTCAAATATTGGTGGAAATTAATGTGTGACGGCCTGGCATAGTATACAAGAGTTGTCTGAGTCTCGTCCACTACAGAAACTATCGCGAGAAAACGATTGTAGTTCTCCATGAGTGACTATTTGAACCTAAACGAAGGAACTGATTTTAATTTCAAATGATGCTTGAAAGAATTATTTATATAAGATTGAATATTGAACCCATATATGAAATGTGAGCTTTTTGTTTGAACAGGAGGGTATTTATATGTACATGATCTGTTGGGACTCACTGGACTGAGGACATATAACTTCCATGATGTGCAGTATGTGGTTGAGCACAATGACAGAAGGCGGTTTCATCTTGTGCCAGATGAGAACAACCTTTTATGGAAAATCAAGGCTACTGGTAAACACTCGCTCAAGTTTGAGCAAGTAAGTTTATTTCATTTCAACAGAAGTGTTTGATTGACAGTAAATTATACTGCCAATAAAAATTCACATAATTCTGAAATTGACAACTTGAGATTGTTCTCGTTCAAAGTCAGTAATTGAAACATACTACAGCCCAAAAGATTACACATACATGCCCGACAGTGGTCATAAAATCTACGGACATGCAGGTCTGGAAATTAACAGGCCAAACGCAAAATCTACTAAGTTTTGGCTGCGGGCTGGCTTAATTAAAAAATTTGCTCTTCAATAGAAGATGGATTCTCACAAATTAAAATTAAATCTAAAACATTTAAGAAGATATCATGACTATTTAACAATAAATACCATGTCAAATTTGACAGAGAAAAAAGGGTTGAATAAGGCCATAATTTGTTAGACTTAAATGTATTAAAATGGATATCAGTATTGCCTTTTTTCAATTTTCAACATCAAATTCAGGATGAAAATGAATTGTCCGTAGTGATATCCATTCTGGTACATGGGCTAAACTTGCTTTGCACACTTTCAGGAAGACATAAAACGACCCTACCAGTCTTCTGATAGCCATGACTGGAATGTGATAAATGAAACCCCCCAGATAGAGGACAAGAAAGAAGTGACTTTGAATATGGATGAGGGTGTACAGGACGATACGGTGACGGTAAAGGACTATACCAAAGCCACCGTGACAGATTCAAAAATGAAGAAAGTTAACAAAACAGTTGAAGAAATAAAGGAAGATCCTCCAACGGATGAAGTTGATAATATGGTAAGTATTTATAGAGTAAACAGATGTGAAGATAGTTCGTGATTGTCCTTCCATTGATAGTTATAAACTAAACTATTTGCAGGATTAAATAATAAATTAAATCTTTATGGAAGTTTATCCAGAACATGAGATTATTCATCAGTTTTAATTAATCGATGGCCCTGTACATGTATCAGTGTGATTACTTTTTAGTTATATAATGTAATTAATTTTAACTCTGTTTTAGCAGAAAAAATGGCTATTTTAGGCTTAGATTCAAATTTTTAGTTATATAATTTAATTCATTTTAACTCTTTCATTTTTACTGAAAGAAGTGACATTTTAGGCCTAGGACCTTTGTTCTGAGACTTAATTATTTAACCACCACTATGAAGTAGTTGTGGTCAAAAAGCTCTTCAAATATTCGTCCGCCACACTTTGGCCTCTGGAGCGTATCTTGAGAACTGTTAAAATATATTTAACCCAATCTTGCATTTGACAACTGAAAATTTGGAATTGAGTTTTTCATGGTCAGATTGAGTTTTTGAACAATTTGACCCCCCTTTTGACAACCATTAAAGTTCAATGTAAGTAATAACTTGAAATGCAAGGATAAGAACTGAAAGTTTATGGTACAGACTTTACAGATAGAAAATTAGCTTTGAGACCTTTATTTTGGAATAAAACATGTCTGATATAATTGTCAGAACTCATGAAACATATATTTTGATACAACTTTAATTACCAGTTCAATAAGTCACAGTAGAACTACTTAAAAAAGCTGATTGGAATTTGGTATGGTTTTAATTCAAAAATTAATTGAGGCAAATAGCTGTTTTATCATTTATATGCATTTAAATCATTATCACAATTTTCATGTCAAACATTGTGGCTAATAAGTTTTTCGTTTCACTGATTAGAATTCAAATAGAGCATTTACTCAAGCAACAAAATCAGTATTTTGCTCTACACTTCAGCAATGGAATTCAGTTTTCACGCAGATAAATTGAGTTTTGTTCCCATAAAACATAAGCAATTACAGGTGTTCATAGTTCACATTGAGTTTTTCTAAGTTTTTGACTAGGAAGTTTAAAGATGACATAAAAAACCTAGCAAATGAACAGTTATGGTTTTTAGCTGAAACATGTCAATGTGATGATTGTAACTGTAGGGTGGCAGTGATTGGTCCCTGGACTTGATAAGCACCAATGATAGACCAGAAGAGAAGAAAATAAAGTTGGGTAAGTGTTAACATTCAAGGGAAAGAGAACTGTTTTTCAACCTACACATATGATTTTTATTGCATATTTTCAAAGACAACCATCTGTATTGAACTTTCAATCGAATAAGCATAGCCGTTAATTGGTAAATTTAAAACACAGTCAGTAGTTATATCATCTAGTCGTGGCTGTCTCCTATTGCTTGCACTGGTGGATGCTTTCATATAAAGCTGAAAGTGAGGGTTCTGACAACAAACAACCACTTGTACATATCAATCTGGTACTAAAAACCAAATTTTTTAAAACCACATGTCTGCTGAAAACGTACTAAACATATGTGTTACTCAGAGAGCTATTTTGATATGTATACAACTGATTAACACTGGCCTTAGATGACCAAGCTTGTTTATAAGCCATGTTGTTACAGATGTCTTCCTATACACAAATGAACCTCAAGCTGAATTAAATCCATCTATTGCCATTTCCTGCATGGCAAAGGTGTTTAGCTTACTAAATAATAATTTTGTTCTGATTTCACATGAGAAAAGATTTAATTATATTTTCATTCCATCATTCAAATAAATAATGAAATCACGGGGACAGATCTAAAATGTTTTCCAAAACATATACTTCACATCTTGGTTGTGCTAGTGTCATACATCAACGTCAAATAAGTGAAATTCCCTTAAGCACAGCTTTGTGTTAACTGTCTATAGTGGAGAAGATCAGAAAATTTAGTTAAGCAAAATCCCTTACTACATGTACATGTAACAACGAATGAACCAAACTAAAACAATGTTTGTACTTGCCTCGGGTATTTAACAGATCCAATTTCTAATGTCATCATTTTGTAAACTAAACATCAGTTCTGTTGCTTTTCTTGAACATTTTGTCATTGCTTGAATCCTCCAGTGCCTATCCCAAAAGCCGCGTGACTTTTTAGCCCACCATCATCTGATGGTGGGCTTTTCTGATCACTCTCATCCGTGGTCCGTCTA
>JAVFBX010213982.1:0-11767 GCA_034783855.1 Mopalia kennerleyi | reverse complement strand
CAGACGGACGGACGGACAAGCCGGTTCCAGTATAACTTCGTTGCGGGGGGGAGGGGGGTTTAATTAAAAAAACCAAATTTAAAGTGGAGGCGACCATGTCTTTTTTTTTTCTTATCGAAAATTTGATATAGATGAAGAATCGTACGCTTGGATGTAAAATGTGTTTACCCCCTTGGGAATTGAAAATACCGCAACACTATAAGTTTATTTAGGGTTATGTATTTATTTATTTAAAATATATGCTGTTTTTGTCTTCAATGTGATTTTAACTATTGGAACGCTCATGCAGTGCGAGTATGTGCGAGTCATTAATACCGCTGAGCTGTGTCCCTTATTATGTACATGTGTGCACATCATTTAGAAGGGATTTTTTTTAGGGTTATGTAAGATGCCGGTACGTCTGGCCAATTGGGGAAGAAACCCACTCCGCTACGACTGACAACAAACAACGACAAGACACGACAACACAACCCAACGAAAAAAAAGCCCAATCACAGGACACAGCGCAGGGACGTCACAAACAGATCGGTTTATTGATGACCTTTAGCTCAAAGAGTACCTGGACAACACGAAGCGCCCTCCCGACCCTTCGCACCTTAGAAGCGGAAGATTGATAAACATGACAGATACTGTGCATCACCAATCATCATGTCAACTCTCACACAGTTATGGCAAATCGATACAATTGCCCGCATTGAGCGGAATTAAAGTTATCCTTATCCAATTTAACGTAATTTACAGACATAATAAATAATTCCATATTTGCTACATTTGGGGTTTATTTTGCAAATAGTGGTAATTTAATTTATATAATCAACAAGCGGTCTTGAAAATGGTGAAACGATGGCAAAAGCCCACATTTATAACCACGAAGGCAAAGCTCATACAAACCCTTCACTAGGAACGGAACTTAAGTTAGAATATTAAAATATAGGTATATGTCCAGAAAACTCCGGCAAAAGCAAACCAGCGACCTGACGTGTTGATTTACATGTAATATTTTCTCGATCGGAATTGATTAAGAACCTTTTTTGTCACCTATTGCTGATTTGTTTTTAATTAGAAAATGAATATTAACAGTAATGAATTTGAACAAAATCTAGTTCAGAAAATTGTGCAGACTGACACTTGTCCTGAGATCCAATGCAAGAACCGCCATTTTTGTTTAAAGAGGGTCAGTTGTCCAGTTTAGACTGTCTATGGTTGTGGGTTCAATTTCCGGACTGGTTTTAGAAATGTACAATTTACAAAATTTTCTGAATTAGAATAAATTCTAAAAAAGTGTCGACTTAACGAAGATATTGTTTCATTGTTGGAAGTAGCCACTGTGGGTACAGGATATCTGGTGTGAGCTGAACTCTATCGTATGTATGTTCGATTAGGGTTTGACATAGTCCTCAATGATATTTCGCCGGGTAAGGACCGAGTATCCATTTCTTATACTGCTTAAATAATGAGAGGAAATTAAGTATATAACCACCACTGTATTTGCAGGAAACTTCTTTTGTGACTACAAAGAGACTCGATCATGTGTGATCGATACATCAAATAATGATTCTGGGACGTTAATCACTGAAACACAGCCTCGGGCTCCTCAAGCCGAGAAGACGTATTGTAAATACATGTATTACTTAAATACACAAAGCATAATGGTTACTCCATGCATCAAGTATGAGACTTCATTTTTATCATTTGTTACATTTTGTATTTTCACACTGCAACTATCTTAACCGACACCATGAAATTAATTGTTGGGATTGCATAATTGAACGAATAGTGAGTGTGTTTGTGTGCGGGTTTACGACAAAGGTAAATCTATTTAAGACAGTCGAATGACCCTAGCGCCAAACAATGGCAAGAAAAAAGGCCATAAACTGGAATTAAGCAGTCCTGGGATAAGCCGCCTAATAAAAACTAACAAAATGGGATATAACCAATTATTTCCGACGGAACAGTTAACGATCTAGGCGTTATACTGAATGCAGTTCCTACTGTGTGGGAGGAAATCCATTGGGTTAAAAACTGCATGCCGTCAATTACAACAGGAACACAAAAAACTACGCCAGGCCCACTTATCTAACTCTTTGTCAGCATGTGGTATCTCATGAAGATATTATGGCGAAAATTGCACCCACGACGAATATACGTTTATTTATTTTGATAGCGATGAACAATATTGTTTTCCCAAGGGAAATTTATGTGACATTTGTAGAGACAGCAATATTGCATTTTGTATATTTTTTTGTCAATTGTCTTTATTGAGTTTTACTTATTTAATGTTTTATCACTTTCATTACTCTTTGAAATAAGGGTTTTAGCCGAAAAAACAAACAAAAACATAACAACAGAAAAAAAAGCTTCATTTTTGCATCATTCTCTGAGAAAATTTTGAAAGCAATATCATTTGGAGTCATACGCTATACAAATGTGTCCAACACATTATAAAGGCAGTTGTCTCACGGTTGACGCTGGAAACTGTGTGCTAATGAATAATGTACGTTGATATATTTTGATAGCGATGGACAATTTTGTTTTCCCAAGGGAGATTAATGTGAAATTTGTAGAGACAGCAATAACGCATTTTGTATATTTTTTTGCCAATTGGCTTTATTGTGTTTTACAAATTTAATGAGTTATCACTTTCATTACTTTTAGAAATAAGGGTTTTTGTTACGTATCCGGTCATCATTTTAAAATCAGTTGTCTCGGCTACGAGCCCGGTCATCAAAACAGAATGATTTGTCTTTGCAATGAGATCAGTGACCAACTCAGAATGACTTGTCTTGCTACGGAGCCCGGTCATCAACTAAGAATGACTTGGCTTTGTTACGTGTCCGGTCGTGAACTCAGATCGGCCTGTCTTTGCTGCGAGCGAAGCGAAACTATATATTAAACTGTCATGGAAATTACTTAAAAAATCTGGAGTTTATGGGATAAGTATGATAACAAATTTGTGACCGGGATATAGAATGTATGAAAGTCGGATAGTAGTTTTAATTTATTCCTCACTGGAGGCTACGGGTCACACATTAGAGATCCGTTATCTATACAATTAGAGGAACATAATTATATGCTTCTAAATTGTGCTTTACTGTGCACAACCAAGTTAAAACTCAATTTTAAAGACATGTCTGGTAAAGCAAACAAAGGCAATTGCAACTGTGCTCACAATAAAAAACAATACTGTTTTTATCCAGTCTTGTCTTTGTGAGTTGCCAGTGGTGTCAAGTGTGGTTTCCTCCTTCCATTGTCTGACACCCCGTTACATGAGAGAAATAACATTAAAGCAATATCATTTGGAGTCATAAGCTATAGAAATGTGCCTAACGCATTATAAAGGCAGTTGTCTTACGGTTGACGTTGGAAACTAGGTACTAATGAATAATGGTTATGGAACAAAGTTTTGGACTCACTGAAAAATACATAGAGCTGAAGGATTGAAGTTCCTAACGTTACAAGAAAATAAAGATCGTTTACTCTACAATGTCTGGTCGGTTCGAGTTTGACATGATACCCGGGGTTAATTCACCTGAACCAAGGCTTTGCATTTTGTACAGGTGTACGCTGGTAAACCAACAATAATAAAAAAAATTCCACAGTTTCCACCTTTGAACTTGATAGCCCATACTATGTCTGTCTTTAGTTCTGCTAGCGTAATAATGCGAATACACATCTCGTTGAATTGTATAAGAAGTCTACAGAGATACATGTACGACATAGTATTCATTGACATTTGTGAAACAATCGAAATGATTGGTTAAAATTGGGCTGAGGATAGTGTTGACAGTTAATGTGGCAATCGGCACGGCTATGGCGAGTGTCATTGAGCTGAGGATAGTGTTGACAGTTAATGTGGCAATCGGCACGGCTATGGCGAGTGTCATAAATCAGGGAAACTCTAAATATAATTACTCGGCTTTATGAAATTTGTCAAAGGTAAAATAAAAATTGTCCTGATCAGAAAACCCCCAGCATTTTCTCTATACTCAACGTTAACGAGAAGTTGTTTATTCTTTTAAACAAATGCTAAATCGAATGAGCCACGACGTGGTCTCTATCTATCATGTAAACTGAATGCAAGAAGGTACGCGACCATTCACCATGTATTTATGTTACACGTTTGCAGTTGGCAGACTTATATAACTATTGCTAGAGCGGGGACAGGAATATGTATATTAATATATGTATATAAGGACAGCAATAAGGACAGGAAGCTAAGAATTGGACATGTATATGTATGGCTTCGAAATTTCATTGCGCTTCGCACATTTCGTATACCAGTTGACTACATGGGCCTTCCGAGAAGCAATGTTTTGTGGAAAATGTCAAGCTCTGTTACGGTTGACAGTTATCTATGTTGGTTTTGACAGCCAGAGACAAAGCTCCATCTTCAAGGGGAAGTAATTTCAGATTTCAAAGGACAGGAACATGGCATTTTATGGATTTATGTCTCTTGATTTTCTGTCTTACATTTTTAAAAAAATATTTATTCAGGAGACAGAATAGGGCATTGGAGTCTGGTTCTCTCTTGCTGGGTGTCTGAAGGTCTCGTTGAAAGTCTGTAGCTGTGGTTTGAATGCCTACCTGTCAGAGCTATATCTTCTGTTGTTGTTGAGTGCCACTGTAGGAGTGGAAGGGAGAATTGCGTTCTTTGTTATGTTCTGATTAGGCTTCAATAAGAATGAATGTAGGAGGTACCCGGACATGGAGTGAGTCACGTGAAATATCGCAGCTCACATGACGTGACTTAAAGCCCTATTAAGGGTTCTCACGGGTTAAACCCCGGAAGGCTCATCGATTACTCTGGTCTGTAGATCAGATAACAAAATGCTTTCAGTGAGAAATTTAGTTTTTATTACTTTTTCAGGATTCGCTTTAACTATTTTCGGATTCAATGTTTGAGATACTATCAGCTGAAGACTGCAGACATGTGTGAGAGTTTTCCGCAGTAGTGAATAATGAACCATTTAACTTCCACAATAAAATAGTACTGTCTTGCTCTAAACCCGACAAATTTCATGCATACCAGCGACAAATTTGCTCTTTTGTTGACGTTACTGCATCGCCAACAATATTTTAGTACAGCGGCAAATTCGAAAAGGATATTTTTTACATACAAACACTCGTTGTTTGATGGATCAACAAGCTTTGTCAGCATGAGAAAGTTGATATTCAACGAGCGCAGGTTAATTTCGATTGTCGAAGGCTGATAAATTGTATTATTACACTCTGTGTCAAATTTTTTTCCCGAAAGCAGAGGCTGGTTGCTCGAAGCACTATAAAATTTTATGCGCAATAAGATTGCGTGACGTCACGTTAAACGTCTTTGTCTCAGCCTCTAGTAGAGTTTAATCAGGTGTTAGCGATTAATCGTCTTTCGAGCAACTGGCCCCGGACGTCTACTCCGTCGGTGTTATCTTGCAGCACAAATGCCGGCTCGCTGTCACAGAGGGCCATAGTGTAGGTTTATTTCGCTCACGTTTACCACTAATAAAACTTGTCCTTAACACTGGAACAAATACATTCGGTATAACAAAACAAGTGCTGCATTTTTTGTAATGCTTAATTCTCAAATCGGTAGTGCTTATTTTGTTATTGAATGTGGATACACTCTAGCGTTGATGACATGTTTTTTAAATGGTACAAATGAGGCGAAATATACTTCAATTTAATCCTTCTATTTTTGCTTTACAAGACAACGATTTCACGTGACGGAAAAGGCGTTTGCTTTGCAGGAGAACGCTCTCATGTCAGCTTAGATGAGATAACGTTGACTAATTCTCAATGTTTCACGCCACAGCGTCCAGTATTAATATTATTGCAGACATTATGCAACATGTTGTTTTGTCGGATTACGGACAAAGAGGCTTCAGCGATGTTGCTGTCTTTATTACGTGTCCGCTCATCAACTCAGAATGATTTGGTTTTAACACGAGTCCGGTCATCAACTCTGTTGACGTAATGTGAGGGAAGTAACAATAAAATACTCTACCCCCCCATCCCCCTCTCCCCTTCAAAGTGTTTTTACATTTTGCCGGTTTACGTCTAAACTACTGTGAATTTTGCAAAACGTATACATATTCTGAATCGTCTTTCTTTGCAGAACAATATTAAATACAAATTTATTTCTAAAACTTACAGACAAAATTATTTTGCATAAGAAGGAAATTTGTAGAGTGTATCCTTAAAACGCCGTATAGTACAAACGCCGTATAGTACAAGTACTGGGCTCGCAAGACGTTGACTCGAATACGTTAAGTATTTAGAGTACAGGTGTTCTTGTTCTCTTAACCTACGGATGTCCGGAGACTTTATGTCGCGGAACGTATGTTACAGAGGATGACCCCCAGACACTTTACTTTCAACAATAATAGCGTCTCAAGCGGAGTGTGCCGGAATAAAAACCCAATTAATCAGCGTGATGGGAGCTGGCTGTGCATGGACTGAGCCAGAGGATAATCGCCACCAGTATATCACAAATCAATGACACTAACATTGTTTAGGATCGTGCTCTGTTGTTCATGAAAACAGCTTTTTCTCCTCCTGGTGTTGTTTAACAACCCTAGCGTTTATCAAAACAAACTCAAGTGTGCGTGAGGCAGTTAAGATATCTGAGTGATCGATACGTTGACCATTCGGATTCAGTTCGTTGGTAGTTTGCATGGTTCGGTCATCCAAGATGAGAATTATTCAGACAAATACGTCGTGTTACAATCGCTTTCGACACCAATCCGTAGACGTGGCCGCGATCTGACGTTGCACTAGTTACTCCGGAGGTTCATCTGTCAAATTGATAGATAGTTCAATCCTTCAGTTCATTCTAATGAACCGAATGATAGACTTTTAAGATTTATCAACTATGTAGAAACCCATGGGAAATACTGTTTCATTTGTATATCATGATTTTAACCATATACATACTATCAACAGAATGTATAAGTATAACAAAACGATACAACTTTACTTACTTATAACTCCAAAAGCCATTCCGATTACACTTTCGTTATTACATTCGTTGCATTTCACACATGACAATGAGTATAATGTTTGATAATTTATAAAAAGTATTTTCTAAATGTTTTGGCGATGGTAATACCAGTTTCGTAGGCAACTTGTATCGTACGATTTAGTTGGAAGCAGATGCCACCAAGAAGAGTAATTCCAGGAAAGATTAACCCCCAGATATGTTGTTTCCATGGGTAGCATCCTACCCAGAAAGCATATAAGAGTGTCCAAAATACAGCTCCTAATTATTAGATACATGTTCATCCAAATCTTTGCGCACATCGATTGACAACTATATCAGAAGTGACACATTAAACGGTGTACCATGTGCTAGAAGCTGGACAACCAGAAGCGTCCATCTCGACATAACGTATACCATTTTTTTGTATAACGATAGCAATCTGGACTTGTTTGATTGGTTGAGTTGTTTGATTGGTTGAGTTGTTTGATTGGTTGAGTTGTTTGATTGGTTGATTGGTTGAGTTGTTTGATTGGTTGAGTTGTTTGATTGATTGATAGGTTGAGTTGTTTGATTGGTTTAGTTGTTTGATTGGTTGAGTTGTTTGGTTGGTTGAGTTGTTTGATAAGTTGAGTTGTTTGATAGGTTGAGTTGTTTGATTGGTTGAGTTGTTTGATTGGTTGAGTTGTTTGATAGGTTGAGTTGTTTGAATGGAAGATTTATTTGATTGGAGGACTTGTTTAATTCCTTAAGTTATTTGACCAGTTGAGTTCTGTAATTGCCTGAGGTGTTTAAAACGTTGAGTTGTGTGATGAGTTGCTTGGATTCGTTGTTTGATTGGTTAAATTGTTTGATAGGTTTGATGAGTTGGTTGATTTGTTGAGTTGTTTGATTCGTTGAGCAGATACACTTTCCTAAACTCCATGGTGTGTACAATAGTGTGTGTTTGTGAGCCACATCTATGTGCGCAAGGAACATCTTACACATATTATTAAGCATAGCCGGTTTTTACTCGTTATGTCTATACGGTTGCGGGGCATGGAACACTGGAATAGTATTACATGCAGACTTAATGTGAGGCTAAACTACGGAACACAAGTACACAATGGGGGAATTAAGAATCAAGCTATATAAGATTATGATATAATTAGCCTGTCTCATTAATTGTTTTGAATCAACTTTCACAGTTTTCATTTTACGGTCAAACATATCATGCTCCCAATGAAGGTTAAAGTAAATTAAATTTAAGTAAATTGCCAAATAATGAAAAGTAATAATTTTGTGTACAATAAAATAAGTTACTTATGTCACCATTTAACGGTTTGGGAAAACTATGTGTTTATTTGTTCATTTGTTTATTTCACATCAATCACAACAGGCAAAATTGCCCAATTACAGTGACGATAACAAGGAAAAGATGTAGAAAAGATAACAACGTAAAAGTAAAAATAGTTATATAAAATAACAAGAATTATAAGAAAAACTGTAAAACTGTCTTCATTATCGAAATTTATTTGGCATTTGTTGAAACGGCAATACGGCATTGTGTCTTTATTGTGTTGTAATATTTTGTCACTTACCTTCTATCAATTCACTTACCTTCTATCCATTCAGTTTCTCATAACTCATAATAATGTTTCCGACATACTATATTTTGGAGCACCATCTAACGGTTGCCGGTAGTCGCTAATAGATAACGGTATAGTCTTTTGTAGTCCGTACATCAAATATGAAAGACAATCTGGTCGTTTACTAACAATTTATTACTATATCTGTCACCATTGCTTTTTACCACTAAAGTAGATAAAATTGCAATTAATCAATCATGTTTGATTTCATTAGTCGAATCGATATACCAGTATTTAGTATAATTACCATGCCTCTCGCATAACAAACAGTAATGTTTGAGTCTTAAGTGCTATTTCTGCGCCCCGGCTGAATGGACTCATTGTCAAAGACATTACGTCACCTATAGGATGAAGCTTAGGGTTTAACAATGATCCCTTCGAAGCCACTGTGTGCGGGTTTAATCAATGGAATGACGCTGGTTGAGCCTACGGTTTATCGTTAACAGGTTTCAGAAATCAATGATACTAACATTGTGAAAAAAGATGCTCTGTTAAACTTACTCTAGCAAAACATGTCTGAGTATATATTTGGCAAACAATACATCTGAACGATAAATGATTGGATAGCGGACTATTACTTTATGAATTCGTTCATTGCTACAGTTTCTGTAAAAAGGTTAATTCAAAAGAATAAACAATATCAGTGGGTTTCACCCTTGACCAAGTAAGCTTTGCCGAAGAGAGTCCGGTTAATCGCCATTTAAATGTATCAGATCTTAACGTCCATCAGGGTCATTCATACAAAAAACTGCTTCTATCGGCCCGGCATAGCAGTAAGAATTCTTTGTAGCTATTGGGCTGTTTTTTTTAAATAAATTTTATTAAAAATTGCATGGAATTTATTGCTTGATTGGCTTAACGGGTTGAAAATGTGCTCGGTCAAGGGAGCTAATTCGCGAACGACGACTCCAGCGAAGTGTACCACACAAAAACTATTTTAGGCTGTGCACAATACTATTATTATTTATAAACAACATTTAGTAATGTAGCAATTATAAAGATAATGAATTCATTTTGACTGAACGTTTCGGTTTATTGATCAAACCATCTTCAGGAGTAATTTTAACCAGACAAGAAGCATAATAGTATACCAGTTTACATGTCATGATGGTAGAGATCAATCGATAAACTATAAGGTGTCTGACATAAATTATATATGAACATTGTTCTTATGAGACCAGTGAGATTTATAACCACATGTATAGATGAGAAAAGTTTCAGCCCCATCCAGTCTCAATCAGATTGTATCTGACGATACGTTGATAACTGACAATGCAAGACGCCCAGCTCTTAATCAGAAAATTGAATCCAGTAAAAAAGTTATTTTAAAAAAGTTTAATAACTACTAGGCACTTGTCTTACGAAGTATGCGTAGCTAAAGTTGGACGTCATTACCAAGGCGACCCGAATCTCTGGAAGCATGGAGCAGGAAATGTTAAAATGTTAAATCAAAACAAAGTGTTTCAAGTATTGGCTAACTTAACAAATGTCATAGGTATTAAATAGATGTTAGTTTAGTGAATATGCGTTAACACACGCAGTGAAAACCTTCCGAAACTCTAACATTCTCATCTAACAGATCTGATTAACACTTTCTGCTGTCTTCATTAACACATGTGATATGTATGTCATCTGGGTAATGATTATACGTATATGAGCACGTCTGCCGTGTAATTATCTTGTTAAAATATAATTTATATACAGCTACAGGTAGACGACTTTACGATGAGTCAAATGTTGTAGATAAATAAACGATCAATTAAAGGTTGATACAGTTGGCAAGTATCGACGGTTGAATTCTATTAACGCCACGTGTGACACAGGACAAACCAATCATATAAATGACGATTTCAGTGTCGACACTTTCTCTACGTGTAAATGTTCGAAAACCAAACATTGTTGCATAAGAGGACACCAGTATTAGCACCAGACACACTGACCGGACCCGTCACAAGGTTGAGCTGATTAAACCATATAGCCGTGACCTTTTTGTAGATTGCCAGGCATTATTCCCAATGCTTTGTTTGCAAATGTTTGCGATAACTATCATTTTAGAGTTGATAATAGAGTATTTTATATAGTTAAATTTAGACACGATTTAACCAGCTGGATCAGCGCTCTTACCGTCTGAGGTTTAAGAGTCCACGGCAGAGTTACTGATAATATCTTAATCTCGAGTTGTTATGGGTAACCTTCAGCCATCACGAGAGAATGATATGATCGTTTATTTGGTATATAAAATATTGATAAATTGGTAACTATTGTAATAATTACAACACTATATACGCACTCTTAAATTTTACAAAGTTTGTCGCTATTGTAACAATTTTATAACACATATCTACTCTCTCTTGCTGTCATCAGCGATATTACTATTGGAACTGGATATTACATTCGTTGCCTCTGATAACACACTTGGTACTTCGAGTGACCTTGCATTAAGTTATTTAATTGCTATAACATATTACATGTGTAACTCTGGCCGACACCACCGACAATCTTTTAAAGTCATCTATCCAAATAATTCCTTCATTCCCCACCATCAAAGGTACTTTAACGGCTAAATTCACCCATTCACCCATTCATCCAAATTACGCCTTCAATTGCAATCTGATAATACCCAACGCGTACTAAACCACCTCAAAAAAGCGATTAATCTAACCAGGCAGCCTCACTAACGCGAAACCAAAATCTAATCTTGTCAATTGACCATATAACTCCTCCATATACATAACCCTGCCGTCATAACCCACACATCCGTACATCTTACACCCTCCCAATCCCATTTTCATAATCCCATACCAAGGTTTTTCCCGGCCAATACCCGTCTCGCGTGGTATAAGCTCCATCCCATTGTCATAACCGAATCACAAACTTGTCGTTATAGTCTCATAACCAATCACATTCCTTATCCGCGGGCTTTTATGAAAGCCCTTCCTGTTTCTCGAACAAAAATCCGCTAAACCCCAATCAAACATACACAGAAACACTTTCTTAATGCCATCACCTGTACACTCCATCAAAAACCCACAGCTGCAATTCAAAGCTACTAACGTAATTTACCTACTGTGATTCCCACTGAATAATTTGCCATAGTAGACCAAAGTCACAACTCCGAGAAACGACAAAATACGCATGTTAAGTTTCTATATTTCGGTTTATTAAACCATCATCA
>JAVFBX010213971.1:0-11767 GCA_034783855.1 Mopalia kennerleyi | reverse complement strand
ATTGTCCTGTGGGTGTCCTGTTTTTGTCCTGCTATGTTTTTGTTTGTTGCCAGTGGTGTGTCGGGGTGGTTTTATTCACCCATTGGACTGGCACGCCTCATGTGAGTGAAATTACCCCAATAACGGCGTTAAACTCCAATCAAACACACATACAAACAGGTGGGATTGGTTGTAGACAGCTGTTTTAGGACAGTCTGGTAAACTACCGCGCCTTACATACAACTGCAGTCCAAAACGCCCCAAACGGAATAAAGTTGCCGATCTCGTTTCGAGTGTTCTCTCTTCTGGTAATCCGTAAAACAAATAACCTGTTTTGCCAACAGCTTTAACAAAAATTATTTTCATATTTACATAACCACTGAATAAAAAGCCTAAAGTACATTGGTTGGAGTTTATGGGCTAAAACTAATATACAGCATATCGGCTTTGTTGAAATATATCCTATCTGGTGAACAGTCGGATCTGAACTAAAATCTACTCTTGATACAAAGGACTGATTGTTTATTTTGTGTAGTTGGTCTCCATTAATTCTGAGATTGTAACCAAGAAATCTAGAGATATATAGCAGCGACATACAAACAGGGCTACACCGTGCACAAACGAGGGGAAAGAAATCTCGCTTGTATTGTTTATTTACAACTGTGTCACTCAAACATCTGTATACCGCTTATTTCTTCAACGGAAGTGTACACAGAAGGGAGAACAGTGTTTTAATACTTGTTTCATCAGAGAGATGGGCGTCCCCTAGTTTGACCAAAACTCTACACCTATGTCACGGCTACTATACAGGCCTTTAATTAACGCCCTAAATGCAGAGCTAGAAAAATCGGAAATCCATCAAGAAAAGATCATTCTTGAAATATGTTATTATTCTATAAAGTTTCTTCAAAACTGATCAGTTGAACCCATAGTGTATTTGAGAACATTGCGTTATGGTCTAAAATGTGCTAGGAGGATAATTACGCGTTTCCCACCCTTTCAAACGTGGAGGGTGTCAGTTCCGTGCATTTAAACACACTACATGAAAGTTTGGAGGAGATTTGTACATGATGTTGAAGCCTTGGAAATATTCCCTTATATTAATTACATAAGGGTGTGTTCTATTTTTGTTCGTCCGAGAGTTTTCTTTCCCCACTCTTCTAAAGTGTATTAACTGTCAGTGTTGAATTAAAAAAAGTCGGTGCAGTGTGTTTGCTCTCGTCCGCCACCACTGGGATTATATCGAACACAACTTGTCCATTATGTCGCTGACTTCACTCTCACCTGTAACCCTCGCATTACATTGTTTACAAAAGCAAAGCGTAGGTTCAAACAGAGCGCCGCTGCCAAACAATATATTGTTCGTTGGATTTTCAGGAAAAAAAGACCGCTTTGCTGACAAAACAAGAACCGGGTCTAGTAAAGCTTACCGCCAGTAATACTCACAAAGCTCATGGGGTGAAAAGTAACCCATTCAAAATAACTAACTCCGGGGAACAATGCAGGGGAGATAATCGCGAAGTGAACAACACTAGCTTCCTTGCATGTACTCGACTCAATGTAGGCATCACTTCCAAATATTCCATTGTCGCCGTTAATGTTCAAGGCTTTACTCACAACGTGTGGTTGAATTCCATAGTTGTTAATTTTTGTTTTTAAAGCATATTTTGGAGGGAACCCACACCAATAAGATTGTAAATGTATAAGTCCTGTGTATAGTATGTAGATGGCACGGTTCACATACATATATTCTATATTTATTGTACACAAAGAACATTTTGTTTGCCTCCACGGTCAGTCGATCTAGAGTTTCGGGCTAGCAGGGCCAGTACAAAGGTATAACAGATCTAGAGTTTCGGGCTAGCAGGGCCAGTACAAAGGTATAACAGATCTAGAGTTTCGGGCTAGCAGAACCAGTACAAAGGTATAACAGATGTAGACGTTCGGGCTAACAGGGCCAGTACAAAGCTGTAACAGATCTAGAGTTTCGGGCTAGCAGGGCCAGTACAAAGGTGTAGTGTCGATCTAGAGTTTCGGGCTAACAGGGCCAGTACAGAGGTGTAACAGATCTAGAGGTTCGGGCTACATGTAGCAGGGCCAGTACAAAGGTATAACAGATCTAGAGTTTCGGACTAGCAGGGCCAGTACAAAGCTGTAACAGATCTAGAGTTTCGGGCTAGCAGGGCCAGTACAAAGGTGTAACAGATCTAGAGTTTCGGGCTAGCAGGGCCAGTACATAGGTGTAACTGATCTAGAGTTTCGGGCTAGCAGGGCCAGTACATAGGTGTAGTGTCGATCTAGAGTTTCGGGCTAGCAGGGCCAGTACAAAGGTATAACAGATCTAAAGTTTCGGGCTAGCAGGGCCAGTACATAGGTGTAACTGATCTAGAGTTTCGGGCTAGCAGGGCCAGTACAAAGGTGTAGTGTCGATCTAGAGTATCGGGCTAGCAGAGGCAGTACATAGGTGTAACAGATCACAAGTGAATGTGGATGACAATTGAGATGTATGATGTGTTATTTAAACACACATTATAGAATCAACCAAATACTTCACTTCTAAGAGTATTATAATATACTACAGGAATATTTTGACCATATGTTATAAACAAATAAAAACCAATCTATTTTATAATAATAATGAAGATTCTTGTCCGTTCTTACATCATTAATGCGAGGATTCACACATCTGTAGAAACAGACTCGAAGATATGCACTATGTTATAGAAACAGTAGTAATGTATATAGATGGATTATACTAATACAAAGCCAAGTATGTTTTTAGATTATATGAATGTCCTTTGTATAGAGTTTTTTTAAATGCCTTTTTAACAAGATTCTTAATGTCATTTAAAGAATACTCTTTATGGGCTTTTAACTTAATGGGAACGGGGCATTACAGGTAGTGTTCGTAAGCCTTATTTTCACATAACCTCTATGCTTAATTTTAAGGCATATGATGTGTGCATTACACATGTGAATCAATGTACTTTTACATGATGCATTTGGGGACGTCTTGTCATTTTTCCCTGAGTTCTTCAATGCAGAAGTTCTTCGCCCATATTTGATAATTTTTAAAATCACTAAAAAAATACTTGATTTAATTTTATTGTCTTACTGTTCCGTATTTTCGTTATTTATGGATAACCGATTCTAGTTCAGAAACTCTTGCAGTTTGAAACACGTCCGGGAGTCGAAAGCACGCCACACAAAGTCAGGCACCGAATCGCCAGCAGTAAATGCCGGCCAACTAGACCACTCAGCCACCCGGCCTGTTTCTTCTTTACAACAGAATACATTTACGTGTCGGTGTAGAAATCTCTCGCGTGAGAAACGGGGAGATAACTTTGAGGGTCAGAAGAGTAATTCTAAATGTCCTTACCAATAACATTATGTTATTGCATGACATCCATACAAATCATACAACGTCGTGTTTTGTTTTATGCTACATACCTCGGTTTTCAACAGATAAGAACAAAGCAATTTAACATCGTTATAACAATAGCTTATATTATATTCCTAAATAATCAATTTCCCGATATGTGCGGCAAAAGTTAATGGACAACATGATATGACATGTTGGGCTACGTGTCTGATCTGTCATCACTTTGCCAAGCGGACCCTATCCAGTCTGAAATACCTCAACCACTTGTTCTTATCCTTACTTTGAAAATGCCTAGTTTAAACGACAAAAATGTTAGGGTGTGGGTGACACTTCCGAGGTTATGTATTGTCTAACTCCCTGAAACTGTAGAAAAAATAACTGCAACTAAGTTACAAAGAGAAAATAAAAACAGAATTCATTTATAATTTTTTAATTTGTTGTTGAAATTGTGGTTTAAGGGCCGCTTTCCCTGTGTGGATTTTGCGGCCGGTCGATCCAATTAGGTATTTATTTATTTAGCCTGTCTTAAATGTCATTTTTATTACTATCTTTTAACCATAAATACTGAATAAATTACTAACAAATACTTATTATCATGTTTATAACTTTATTGCAGTTTATCTATTTAAACTGACTTCGGTTTGTGCCTGCTTATCTTTGAACAATTGACACGTCTAAAACAAGTAAGACAAATCTGAATCCATTGGTTGAAGGTTTTCAGTTATTTTACTTAACATACTTTTTATTGAAAAATACAGTAGCGGCTCTGATGACGAAAGACAACATAACTCAACGTTGACACTTCCGAGGTTATGTATTGTCCAAACCCAGAAACTATAGAAAAAATAACTGCAACTAAGTTACAAATAGAAGATAAAAACGGAATTTATTGATAATTTTTAAATATGTAATAGTTATGCTGAAAACCTTTGAGAACACACCTGGAACTGAAGCAGAATCGAAAGTCCAGTCCATGTTATACAATATCACACCTGTTCACCGATACTAGAGAGGTTCCGCAACGGGCCGGTTATCCCCACGCAGCAGGTTACGTCATCACTTTATGTGTAGCTGTGGCGTATCCGTAATCTGCACACTCGTGGATATCCTGTTTGCCTGGATGTGAGCTGCCATAACCGTAAGTACCGGTACAGATACGATTTCGGCTAATTTAGGCCAAAATCATACACCCACACGTCAGAGATGTCATCGTGTATAATCTATATGTTTCTGTGGGGAAAATTCCGTGCATGCTTGTTTGAAAAGTGGAGTATGATTGCTAGAAATCAGATCTGAGACGAGCGCTGTATTCAACCACATTCCAGTCGTGCAGGCTTACAGTAAGTGAGTAACCAGCACGGGACAGCGGAACGCACAATGTACCGGTCACATACGCTTACACTTACTGATACGTGTCCATCCAGCCAGCATATCCTGCCTGTTGCGGAACCTCTCTACTGTCTTCATATGTATAGACACGAGTCCTCTTACCATGGGCATCTTGTTTAAAGAGTATCTATGCTGATTTTACTTATCACTGGAGGAAAATTAATTTTCCAATTAGATCCAAACTCTTGCTAGTGTCAATCATGGTTGGCATACACCTCCGTTGAATACGTGAAATTCTCTTGAATACTGTGTTAAACACCAATCAATCAATCACGATAACAAGATGTGGCTTTAACAAAGAATGGACAGTTTGCGCACACTAAGGACACCGGGTTTGGAAAATGATTAACACGGTCCATGACACACTTTATGCTTGCTCTTTTCATTTTAAGAGTCGCTCCGAAAATCGCCGGGGTGGTTTTAACGAGGTTTTCTCTCGGTTTTTCGCCATAATAGAGCAAGGAATAGTGTGAAGTGGGCATTCCGTCGTCATATAAGTGAAATACTCTTGAGTAAGACGTTAAACCCCAATCAAACAAACAAACAAACATTTTGTAGAAACCCATTAGTATTAATATGTTGATTCGGGGAAGATGTAATAAATACTGCCAAACTAAATTAAACTAACATCAACACAAATTAATACAGTGCATTTTTGTTTATTTCTCATAATATTTTTAATAAAACACAAACAAAATTGGCTTATCAGGTAGGGTAACTTTAACGCTGAAACCTGGCACTTCGCTTTATTCGAAATTTTGACTATAACAAATTCATTAGACTTTTTGGTCTTTCCAACATAGACAGACAATTGCATACATAGATTTGTCAGAAAAACTTTTATAGGGAGAACGTTTCAAAATGAAGCTCGTTTTAAGGATAATCTAACCACCTACAGTGTGTTTATACATTTTGCAGTTTTACTTCTAAACTACTGTTTGCAAAATATGTATATTTATTCTGAATCGTCTTTGTCTGCAGAACAATAATAAGTAAAATATTTTTTTCTAAAACTTACAGAAAAAATATTTTGCATAAAAAGTACATTTTTGTAACCAGTTTTTCAAATTGCTACTTCTTTTACATAATTTACGTCAACTGTTCAATTTTACACCAACGCGTCATACATTGGTGAACAATAAAACAGTATTTCAGTTTTTTCCTGTTTGTTTTAGTTTTCATGAGATATCGTGTCATACGTAAAAAAACGAAAGAGGATATTAACAAAATCTGAATGATTGTTTTTTAGTTTTATATGTTAAGATGAAATGTGCAAAAAATCAGTACAGTACGTATAATACCAGCCTAGGAGTAGTCATTTTCCCAAGTACGGTACACTGACAAATGAAAGCGGAGAAAACAATTAAAATGTAGTCAAAACACCGCTGTTGTAGATAATGTAGCCAAGTTTTATAATCAAAGTTATGTCATATAACATATTTGAATAACGCACGCAAAGTTTTGCTGTAAATTCAGCCACAAGTATATTGAGTACGTTGTTAACTTAGGATGTAATACACATTATCATGGCAATATATCATTCTATAACAAAATTGAAACACAGTGGGGAGCCGAGGCTCCTTGTCAATAACCCAAACTCAGACCCAAGGAATTTCAAATATAATTTTTTTTTTTTCATACAATAAATTGGTTATTTTTAACTTTATGTAAAAGGGATGAAAATCCGTTTGTTAATCCTCAGGTATCCTGCCGGGCCTTCAGGTGTTATGAAAACAATAACTCATAAATTTTATAAAACATGTGGATTGACAATTATTAGAATTAGGCTTTCCGGCTATATGATAAAAACCAGGCTGAAAAAAAAAGCTAGCTGCATTTTATTTGTCGCTATGGTGCATAAGTAGGCCTGGTGTTAAAAAAACCCAGATAACACCAATCTTAAAAATAATCGATGCTACTTCCTACGTCAAGACATTCACTCTAAGATCCATGCCGGGCCATCATGTTTTGAAATTCTTCATTTGGTGATCCTTGGCGAATCTCGTCCCAAATGTTGGCGGACATAAATGCGCGATGGCCAGGCATGGCGTATGAGAATTGTCTTATTCTCCTCCTCTATAGAAACTCTCGAGGGAATACGATTGCAAGTGAACTTGTGGTGATTGACGCCGGAATCGCGCCAAGTGACTGTGGATATCACAGATGCTAACGAGGCTGTGGTAAAGACCATATCAAGCCGAGACTTACAAGACCTGCACAAGTATTTTGTGTTGGTGTTGTTGCAGTTTTTTATGCATCACCAAAGTAGAGTATGCTATAAGCTTGGTATCTGGATCTAAGACAATCCATGTTAAGAATAATCTGAACAAGTGGTTTGTTAACTCCGACTCATCAGAGGAAATCTTTTCTCAGCTTGTACAACCCAGGATTAGGATGCGACTCAGAGTGAACTAGGTGGCCGGCATTTACTGCTGACGATTCGGAGTGTTACTCTGAGAGTCGTGGGTTCGATTCTCGGACGGTTTTCAAACTGCAACATTTTCTGCAAGTGCAATACAGATGGTTGTCTTCACAAATATGCAATAAAAATAATAAGGTTAGGTCGAAAATTATCTTTCCCTCTGAGAGAGCCCACGTGAAATACCAATGATGGCAGTTATTGTTTCGGTTACATTTATCGATATCGATAATTTGGTTAAAACAGTCAATCGATATCGGTTAGTGAATCAGTGGTGTCTATGAATTAGTCGATTTCAAAAGATGGATAATGGATATCAATAATTCATTTTATTTTGATAAATACGTCGAAATAATAGCTACTCCCATTTTTATGTTCATGTGGGCTGTTGTGAGCATTATTGCGTTTTTATAAGGCGATTCGAATGTTGGAAGATAATTTGCATGGTTTTACTTAAATAAAAATCAAGATTAATAATAGCTATATAAACAGTCTTGTTTCACTCATACTGGCTTCTTTCGCTGATTGAAAGGCACGGAGAGTCGTTTTAGCTGATGACGGGACGCTTGTTCTGGCAGCCATTGCGTTTGTTCATGTGCTATTCTATGCAGAGTCGTCCTTTATTTCCCTCTCCGTACCACAAGCCTGGTAAAATACTTTCCTAGAAAACTTCAGATAACTTTTATGCAAAATATCTGTCAATCTTGTCAAATATGCGAAGCCTCTGACAGATCGTAGTTTATTATTAGCAGCTGGTAGAGTCCCAGCGTGTATAATTCGTAACACTCACTAGCTATCACCGTTGTTGTTTCCCAACACCGTACCACAATTTGTCCATATCGCTCTTAGATCGAACAGTTCCAACAAGTGAATTTGTGTTTTTCAAGAATAATGAAGCAGTTTGTTTTTCGTCGTTAAAATACCTGCTACCTATATTACGCCAGCTGGCGCCGTTTGTTTTACTAACTAGAAGTCCGTACACATAAATGTCGTCAAGACGATAGAATGGTGTAGAAAAGGCCGCCTCTAGTAGGCCGGCTGCTAAAGATGTTGTGTAAAATGTGGCATAACCGTAACAAAATGGCATTGGATATGTTGCCAGGCTTTTAAAATATTTATGCGAAACTTTCCATTTTTCAACTTCTTTCGCCGGTGTGTCCAGTCTGAAGACAATTGGACGTGCTTCTGTAGAACAAACTACCTGTTTTTCATTATCCGCTAGAATCGGAAAAACGAACGTGTTCGCTTGAAAAATGTTCACGAACACGTCATCATCAACCTTGATCACATATTCAGCATTAGGACAATTTTTTACCACCCACTTTAATCCCATCACAGCCTTAAGAGTGAGGTTTCTGTAGTGATCGAAAAAATCTCCTTGGACGATATCTTTGTTCGCTTCGTTTTCCTTTTCTATAGATACTTGCACAGCTTTATCCCGGGACCTTCCAAGAACATAAATAGTCCGGCTATTCACACCTTTGAGAGCACCGACTTTTGCCCAGGTCTCACGCAAACTTTGCCGCCTTTCAAAGTGATCCGGTGCCGAATGAACAACAACAACATATGTAAGACTCAAATAACTGGAGCACAAACCGGCATTTTCAATAAGAAATTCTCTGTATAATGTTATAGGTGGATATGAATCAACTGGGAAAATCTCTGCCACGTTTGTAATGTTTAATTTGGTAAGAACATTTGGATCCTGTCTCAGTGTCTCAGTCCCTGTTGTTCTCGCTGCTGCCTGTGCCTGATCCGTAATCACCACTGTTCCGCGTTTGTCATCGTTCCGTGTCGATTTTAACATAAACAGTAGATGCGTGGCTGCCACACAGAAAAGAGCAGCCATCAACAATCCAACCAGTTTTCCCCTTAAAACAGGCATATTTCAAGCTGTCCTGGTGGCTCTATTCGCAGCGAAGAAACGGCGTCTGAAAGATAAAAAAAACAGCTTAATTACAGAGTCAAGTCCCCAAATGTAATGTTACTTTTACTTATAGGCCACCTATAATGTATTGTTTCATTCTATTTCGGCAATCGTTACTTTTTTTTGTTAAGAATTATTTACCAAATATTGTATAAGTTAGAAATAAAAGTTATCTGTGTTACTCTTTCACATTACTGAGTAATGGCAAACTGAACAGTGGATTATATTAATAACAATTAAGCAGCATAAAGAGCGCGTAACAACAGCTCAATGCAGTGATCAGGCTGCCACATGACTTGACTGTCCCATCGTCAGTGTCGTTGATGTTTTGGTTGTTGTTCAAGATGGCAGTGTCTCATAGGGCACTTCAAACCCTGTTCGAATCTGGCCGAGACAGAGGTCTACTATAGACACTCATAATGACAGGCTATAGCTAAACACTTGCTGCCCATTTGGTCCAACGCAAACTACAGAGATAAACTTTATCAGGCGGAAACGGAATGTGCAGGTAATTTACCTACATGTTATAGATGTGTAAGACGTGTTTCAAAACTAAAGCTACATGTTGTGTTTATTTATATTGTTACAACCGTTATTTAACTCTGTTGCTCATACACTTGTCCTTATATTGAAGTACCAGTAATGTAATAAATACCTATGGTTTGATCTTATTATAAAGACACCATGCAATAAGGAAAATAACAGTGTACTGTAAAAAATGGTGGCTAAAGATCAATGGCACCGGTATATCAAGTCAGTTTCCTAGCTGTAAGCATGCTGTTAATTCATCCCCGCCACACTTATTACTAGAAGCTTTCTTGTACTTCGTATGTGTATGGCTTTTGTTTTTCTTATTTATTTTTAGTGTTATGCTACATTCAGTTTTATATCCATTTCTTTCTGGGCCATAACGGAGAGCTGCTGAAGTGAAGGCAGATGAGACTGTTTTAATGTACATACGAGACCAGGATTGTGTCGCCGTATAAGTGCACTACAATCAGGTATGTTTCCGGGACTGCACTTGATTTTAAGTCAAATATACAACTGAAGAGTAAGTTGCAACAGTCATTGGATCAATGCCCGTTCTCCACAGGGTCACGGTTGGAACATAGAGGACAAGACTATATAGATGACAAAATCTTCAACATCTGAATCCTTTCTAAATTCTGTCTATTGTAGCTGTAAGGCACGCCAATGTGAAAAAGGTTGCCGGTAGATTTTTTTGTGTCAGTGCAAAATTACCATGCACAGACCTTTGTAATTGAAGAGATTACAAAGGGAGATCAGTGATGCAAAATCTGTATAATTCCGGGTATATATATACATGCATATGTGAGATATGTGATATGCCAGAATATAGGATGCCTGTAAGATTGTGTTGACTTTAGATAGAACTGCTCAAATGTAAATATTGTATTTGTGTCATAAATATAATATCTGACATGGTGGTCATACAACCATACAGGCCATTTTTTCTGTAAATAGGACTCCAGGATTTCCAGTGGGTCTCAGCTGTTACATGTATATACTTCTTGTCATACTTAAACATTTGAGATATATTTTCCATTTTATACATGTTATTGTTATAAACTTCATAAATACAGTATATTTCTTACTAGCTTATCATATATGGTACATTGAACCATACAGAGGAACTTAAAAATGTGCTATAAAGCATGATTGAGATACATTTATATCTGATCTTTATGGTATTCAGAGTTCGAATAGGTTCTTGAAAGTTATTAAGAATTCTTTAATAAAATATGTGGACTTCAAGGCCTTTGAAAGTCTGGACAATTATTGTTTTGATGGGAGGGTGTTAAATAGTTTTGAAATTAGCAGGATTGAGGTTTGTACCATTTTGCCACGAACTGTTTGGTATTGTTGAAAATGTCAAACCATAAATAAAAGATTGTGAACTTACCACAACGTTAAAATTAGTGGCAAATTCTGGTCTGAGAAGGAGGACTTTCTGTAAAGCTTAGTGTCTTGCATAATGACTGGTTCTGAGTTAGATTTGACTGGTGCTTAAAAGTTCTTGAATAGCTCCTTAATTAATTTTCAGCTAATCTGCGCGAACCCCGAGTATTGTTGCAGCCCAATAAGAGATGAAATGAAAATGTGTTTCAGGTATTGATCTAATAAATATCATTTATCATTTCTCATCTACCTGATCATATTGTGCTTTTGTAGACTCGCAAAAAGATGAACACTCATTTTGATTTTGCGTGTTGTCTGATAATGGGACCAAGAACTCAAAGAACTCAAAGTTTTAACTTGTTACCCATTAATGACAAAGACGAAGACTGCTTCAGTTATCTCTTTGTATGCAAACGTATCATGTTTGTTAAGTTTATAAATAATATGCATAGCACTTAAAATATACTAGTCCAGTTAACTGAAGTAATGTGTTACAATTTATTTCATTTCCAAGTGTAGAGGGATGGGAGGGGGCTTCCTGTTTCCTGAGTGCTCTCTAAGCTAAAGGGCACTGCGAAGCCGATCTGTTTGTGATGTGGTTGTATTGTGTCCTGTGATTGTACTGTTTTTGTCCTGTTTGTTGTCAGTGATGTTTTTAGGGTGTTTCCTTAACCCATCGCCCCGTGGGGGAGCGGGTTGGCCAGTCCTGCAGAATACTCCCTCGGCTTCCTCGGTCGATCGTAAGAGGCGA
>JAVFBX010213960.1:0-11767 GCA_034783855.1 Mopalia kennerleyi | reverse complement strand
AACAAGACAACACACCATTTTCATTAAGAACTATATTCGACAAAACGGAAGTTGATAATAGCGGTCTTACGCCAGATTACATTCACTGTTGTTTCGGCTCAGCGAAAATGTCGGACATAATTTGTTTTGATTGTAAACCTGTGACTTTATTCTATAAACTTATGGTCCAAGATTGAAAGAAAATTATCCTGCTATATTTATTTGCTGACCACACGTTTTGTATATTGGTACTGGGTTAATTAAAAGGCTTCGGCGCCTTGGAAGGGAGAGAGGTAGATTTCAGGCCTCCTCTCTCTACATCTCGCCCACCTCGCGCACCCCCAGGACCGAGGGCGGTCCACCCAGTGGCGACCACACTCGATTAAAGGCCACAGAATGCAAAGTACTTGTGGCTCGCCAAAAATGTAAGACTCAACATTGAATTTTATGAATGATGATTGGCATAGTTTATACACAATATTTACAATTCTTAGATCCAAAATGAAACATTTAATATATTGACATTAATTTTTTATTTTTACTCTTTTAGGCTTCTTTTGACTATATGTTAACGCTACAGCTTAGCTGAAATGCCGCTGAATGTGGTGAAAACACTAACCAAACAGTCAATCAATCAACCAATCAGTTTCTCGATTGGTATATGTGTTTGCATTTCAGGGTATTTTGTACTCATTTCATATGTTCGAGTTTTACATGTGTTGCCTATTATTGTGCTGTGCAATTTCTGCAAATGTTTCACTGGGAATCTGTGTTTTGTTATATACACACGAAGGTATATACGGGTTTTAGCTGTTCGTGTCGTACATGTGTTGCCCTTCATTGTGCTGCGTATTTTCTGCAAATGTTCAAATGGTACATTAGCCATATGTGTTTTGTGTTACACGGCGGTATATACTGGTTTCAACTGTTCGACTGGTACATGAGCCATATGTGTTTTGTGTTACAGGGTGGTATATACTGGTTTCAGCTGTTCGACTGGTATATGTGTTTCTTTGCCTTAAACGTGGTCGGAATTTTGGAGTGTTTGGTGGTCTGTTATTTATATGGTAAGGAGCGAACATTCAGTCTTAAATTATCTGACATATATTAGATTACTGGAATAACACCTTCTTAATTTTTAACAGATTCTAGTACAGAATAATTTGCAGGTCGCAACCCGCCCTGGAAACGAACCCACGACTCTCAGAGTTAGGCACCGAATCGCAAAAATAATTCATAGAAATAGTATTGTTTACCTTTTTAAATAAGAGGCAAAGGAAACAAGCGAGATGATAGTCATGTGTAATTGGTCTCTACTCTTCTCGGAATATAATCTTTATCACATCATGTATTTGTTTTTAAAACTAGCTTTTGATTCTTGTCTTATAACAGATGATAGGGTCAGTATGTTCACCTTGACACAGCTTACATTCGGTTTATGTTGATATTTGTAGGTGTTGATCGGTTTCTGGATAACGTCAAGGAAATGTTAGGTGATATAAACAGATATTTTCGAGCCCTCATGAAATATACCCTGATGATAGAAGTACCATTAGTTTTGGCGGTGAGTGATAAATAGTATGTTGTCGTTATTAAAACTTTGCTGGCCTCTGAAGGTTGCTTTTTTAAATAGCGTTTTATGTTGTAATACATATTACACCCCTATGACAGCGCACCAACAATATCAACGGATACTACGGTCTGCACTCTTTAATCCGCATTTCCAATATTCCATTTACATTGTCCCGGAGCAATACCCAATCAACAGCCATAGGGATTTTATTGAACACTATGCTGCCTCTTACCTTCATGCGGTTTTGAAGGGAGGCTCAAAATGAGACTTACTTTGGATTTAACGTGGGGCTTCACGTCATACGTATGGTCATTTAATACCTAGTTGGTTATTAGTTTAGAAATACTTGGATGGAAATTTCCGCCTATCGCCACCGACCTCGGCTGCGCATGCGAGGTACTTCGGCACACGAAAATGCAAAAAAAAATGATCGAATGATTTAGATTGGTTTATTGCAAACCGCTAAACTTGAGAATGCGATCAAGTTTTGATTGCACAGCACAAGCATGCGGCTTTGAAAGATAACATAACATTGTCTTTGAATGAAATTTTACGTGGTTATAAAGAGCATCTCAAGGACACAAACTGTCTATTAAAGCCACAATAGTCTCTATTTTTCCATTTCAGGTCGTATTGGTTTTCATGATTGTTACCTTTCGATCTCCTACATATGGTGACTATGTGTACCCAGAATGGACTAACGTGTTTGGGTGGTTGTTAGCGATCAGTATGACGTTACCCATCCCTATCGTCATTGTGGTCAAGATATGTCAAGCCAAGGGAACCATTTGGGAGGTTAGTAAATGTAGTAAGAGTCTACTAATGAATATAAAAGTGTGGTATGTCATTGCTAGTTTTCAACACAATTACATAAGGAAAACCGATTTAAGGGACTCTGGAATGCCCCTTATGACAACTTGATATAAGACTTGTCTTCTGTCCTCTGGGACTCCTTTTTCTGAGACACTCAAGACTTAGTTTTTAACACAAACTGTCAATACTAGTAACTGTTGAGAGGATTTTCTGTTGGCATTTTTACCAATTGTTCTCCGTCTTTGTACCGCAAAAGAGAATCCAATACCAGGTTTAATTTACTGTATTTCTTCGCATTTCATTTTGAATCCTAGCTTTGTTAAGAAGATTACTGACTTGTTCATATATATATATCTTTGGTTATTAATGTTGTTTATAGTAAGACATTTCATAAACACAGTGACCATACACACATTTGCATCGTGGGACGAGGGCAATTTCGTGTTTACAAAGTATTTAATTGTTCACCACAATAGAGGTGGGGACTTAGAAATGGTTTTAATTCACGGATTAACTTCAAACTTGGTATGTAGCTTCCTCCTGTTAAGACAATGGTAGTATTGCATTTCACCAAATTCCGTAAAACCAAATGGCTGTTATTACATAATTTTAGAATATTCATGCCTATATTTGTTGTGAGCAGAATACGTAGAGAATAAGTTCACGGATTAACTTTAAACTTGGTGTGTAGCTTCCTGCCTTTCATACAATAGATGGGATTGAATTTCACCAAGTTTTGTAAAACAACATGGCCGCCAATGCATTATTTTACAATTTTCATATCTGCATATGTTGTGAACACTATTACAAATTCACAAATTAACTAGAAACTTAAAATTCGGTCTCCTCCTATTAAGACAACAGATGGGAATTTCATCAAATTCCGTTAAACAAAATGACCGCCATTGCATTATTTTACAATGATCATATCTGTATTTGTTATGAATGCGATAATTCTGATAAATTCATGGATAAACTTGAAATATAGTCTGTTCTTATTCAGACAACAGTAGGGATTACATTTCATCAAATTATATATAAGACAAAATGACCCACATTGCATGATTTTACAATATTCTTTCTTATATTTTGTGAACTTGATGGCTGGAGAACCAAATTCACCGATTAACTTGGAATTGAGCTTTCCTTGGTGATTGCGTTTCATTTTAATTCCACAAACCAAAATGGCCATCATTTTAATTAAGATATAAACTTTAAACTTAGCTTTGTCTGTTAATACCATAGATGTGGTTGTATTTCACTCGGTTTACAAAAAATATACCTTACATTGCATAGTGCACCAAAAAGGTGATAAACACCATAACGTTTTACTGTTTTGCTCTTTGAAAAAGAAAAAAAAGTTCTTAAACAAAAGTAGGAAAAGGTGATTTGATTGGGATTATGAGCATATATTAAAAAAAAAGCCTTAAGTGGTGGATCTGCTAGCTACTCAGCTTGTTTATTTAAATAATGTAACAATCATTTTATAATTGGAAAATAAGTGATAATTCATTCACCAGACAAAACATTGTTTCTTATTTTTTATATCTCATTCACAGCGCCTCGCGAGATCAGTGATACCTGTTATTGCAAAGAAAGGTGAACCGGTTAGCCCGTGCTACGATACTAAAGAGGGTGTTAATGCCGTACTGTATCCAAACGTGCAGTTTAACCCACACCTCCAACCCACGTAGACGACAGCAGTTATTAGGTTTTAAATCGTGCATGCAGATCCATTGATTAACTGTCATGACCATTGCAATATTTCATGTCGCATGCTCTCCAAAAATGTCGCATGCTCTCTGTTTCACAGCATTACATAACAATGCGCATGTATATTATCAGATGTTAGTTTACTATAAGTTTTCAACGGCCTATTGTCCCATATCGATAAGTCATTTCAGTTTAATACAAATCCACTTTAACCACAGTATGAGTAATCGGTATATCAAAAGAGCATGGCCGTTCAATTTGACAAAAGCTGAATATATATCTTGTTTACTTGGCGGAGTGGTCTAGAGTACAGCGCTCTTGGAGTTTTGTCCACATCACCTCTGGGGTTTTGAGTTTGATGTGTGTTAGTATATTCCAGCGACCAGTAGGGGGTGTGAGCTTTCTGTGTTTATTAACTACCGAGGTTTCCTCACACAATAATGCTGGCCAATAACATGTTATGGTGATTTAATCCCGTTAATCAAACGTCAGATAAATAATAAACAACATAAGCTGCGTCTTCGGAGTTGAATTACCATAACTTTCCTAATGTCAATACGAATGTAATATTTGTCAACGTAATTGATGTTTAATTATGAAACGAAGGATTATGTTTTGCCTGATAGAATTGTTGTGGTGCGCTCCTTATTAAAGTGTTTGGAGCTGACTTACATGTGTAACTTCCCGTTTTACCTCAATACAATTGACTATTACACCTTTAATGTTTTGTTATTAATGTTATATATTTGAAGCCAATTTCACGTGAGACTTTCAAAACGGCGAGAAAACCTTTGCGACACAGAATCTTTGCAATATGTTGAAAATCAACTTTGTATCAGTTTCTTCCATTAAAACATGTATCCCTCCACACTTCAAGCCCTCTATCCAAGGGCAGTTTGTTTGAAGAGTAGCACTAATGTCTTAACTTAGCACTGGACGAAAATTAACTTTCCAACATTATATAAACGCTTCACATGGATATCAGTTGTGCTAGTGTCAATAATTGTTGTAATACACCGCCGTCACATAAGTGAAATACTCTGGAGCAGGGCGTAAAACCCCAAGCAATCAATCAATCCAAACTTCAGGGGGCGTGTTCAGAATATGCATTTAAATGGAAGCATGGCATGGTTTGAAGTACACTTGGGATTTATCTGTCACCTGAGCCAGATTAAATAAGCTCTGAATTCTCACATTGTTTGGTTGATATTGTCCAATCCACATCTATAGATATGATGTGGATATCCCAACGATTTATGTGTGACTCAATCACAGAAGGTTATTGGCTCTTACCAGTGCGTCCTGTTAATCGGTTAAAAATGCCTGTTTTACTTTTTTGCTCGACATCACAGCTTGAACCGTGGAACTAGTAACTACCTTTCAAATTAATGACGTTAAAAGGGTTAATGAATTTGATGTCAATAGTCATGGATGTGTTTGCAATTAATGCGAATACATTTAAAAACATACAGTGCAAGATAGCCTGCTTTTGATCGAGAAACTGTAATCTACATATCTTTAATTGTACTTTTCATGAGGACGACGGGTATTTTCCTGTATATAAGTTTTTTTAAGTAAATATATTTATATTATTATATATTTTAAAACTCGAATGCCTGTCTCTGGCTAGCAGGGGCAAAGTTCTGTCAAAGATGTATATAGAGGGCCCCAAATATAATTTTAGGTCCCCAGAGCAATGCGAAACTTGGCCCCATTCCCCATCAAAGGTCATATGAAAGTCATAAGCGAGCCCCTACCTGAAGCTTTGGGCTACTCATGGGTCCCCGGGCGCCTCCCCGGTTAACTCCCCTCTCTCATTGAGCCTGCCTACTTGTACTAACTGGGAGTTTATCTAAAACATGAGAATAATCGACACCCTGAGCCAGTGTGTTTAATTTGATGAAATATATATTATGAGTTATTCCCCAGACTGATTCATGGTTGTTGATATCTCTCATGAGTGTAACGGTGCACTGCTGGTGTTCCCTTGTCTTCATCCGGATCACTATGGCTCGTGTCTTGAAGCTTCAACGGCTTGTGTGTATCAGGAAATTGATTGATTTACATCTGCCGTCCTTTTCACTGGTTTTATAACACCATTTTTACTAAAACTAACATCTGCATTTGCTGAATATATTGAATCATTAATAAAGGACACACAACGTTTTGTGTATTGACGTGAACATCATAATGTACAGGCCAACTATATTTGGTACCTGGGAAATATTTTACAGCACCGCGCATCCATTTGAATCATAGGGCACCAGTTAAATGCACACTTTGTAATTTTTATTTATGACACTGGATAAACCACTCACTTAATTTGTTTTCGTCAGAATAAATAGTTATGTTTTAAACAAATTGAATGATTTGTTTACTTATTTACCACATGGCACTAGAAATTTTTATTTTGTTGACTACATACTCTTTCCCCAAGCCTTACACAGATGTCCCATCTCTCCAAAAGCCCTCCATTCGAAGGCTAGCCCATGCTCTCTTTCAATCTTCTCTTAGAAGATGAACCCACAGCCGTGGTCTCGTGGTAGCGAGTGCGCTTACTAATCCTACACCAATGTACATACATAGATATTTTGATTTATTGGCGGCTCCATCCCTAAGACTGATGTGCGCCATAACTAGGCTTGTCTCATATGTGCTACACTGATACAGAAAAAAGGAAGACATACATCTTCTCCAGTTAAATACCATTACTGGATGGAACATGACAATAGACAGGTTAGATAGATAGAAGGGAGACAGATTCGGGTGGGTAACAGTAACTAGACTAGACACAAACATACAAATCCTTAAAGGAGAAGGCACGCGATTTTACAGTTTTGTTCGTTTTTAAATACAATTTTAGTAACATAACAGCCCTCAGATCAAGGAACTAATTACAATGAAGTCAGTAATTAAACTATTACAAACCGGAAGTGACGTACATGGTGCAACTGACCCACATCATATCGTATGCTATTGCAATGTTAAAAATATGAATAGGTCATTTCCATCAGAAATTATGCCTGGATGTGGGAATAATGAATTGGTTATGGCAAAAAGAATTACGTTTCACTGTTTCCTGAGAGATTCTGTTTTAAAACAGTGGCTGGTAAAAATCAGAAACAAAGATTTGCCAATTATTGCATCATTTGACAGGGTAACGAACTTGAGAGTGTGCGTTACACGTTTTGTGCCATCCGATTATGAAAGGGAGCTTCACCACGAATTGGATGAGCTAACAAAATTAAGTTAAAAAAGAATGCTGTATATATTGTGTGTGTTTCCATTTTGCGCAGACAAAAGGCTCGGAAAGTGCTATCGCGAAGCCCGAGGTGCGTCGACGCCAGACAGAAAGTATGCAGGGCAGTTTTGTATCGGGTCCAGCGAGTCAACGGGCGAAAGACGCTGAGCTTTTCACTGATCCCCGACCCAGTATCAGTAAAGGTAGCCCAGATAAATAGCATAAACTGAGTACTGATATGGAAAGTTTTAGTTTCCCATTCATGCTTACACCTGTTGAATTAAGATTTCCTTTCCCTTTTGAGGGCATTTTTGTATTTATTTTTACGTTTTCAGATCATAAGATCTGAAACTTCAGGTCATTACGCCATGCCAATGCTTGTCTTCCGTGCTGCTAGGCCTGCATATTGACTGTATAATAGGAATCTATAAGTATTCGCATCTAGGCCTACACACTGCCGTATCTGCCTTTTTATAACCTGAATCTTTCTTCCTGGCTTCTAGTTCTTCCTTAGAATAATTAGGTACAAATCTGTACGGTAATAATTCTGCTCGTAGAAAAGTTCTGAGAAAACCTGGACTCGGATATGATAGATTTATCGTAGCTATAGCATATGAAATAATGTTATTGTGTGCCACATGCACCATGTACGTCACTTCCGGTTTGTAAAATTCTAATGACTGGTGTAATATTATTTAGTTTCTTAATCTGAGGGCTGTTATGTTACTAAACTACTATTAGGAAACAACCAAAAGCCACTGTAAAATCGCGTGCCTTCTCCTTTAATAGACATACATCACAGAAAAAATGCATGGATTTATAAATTACGTCAATAAAGTTAGACTGCGATTCGCAGTTCGCAGTTTGCGAATCGAAGGGATCAGTCATTATTTGTACCGCTGTTCAGGTAAACACCAATATCTCAGTTAATAATGCGTTTTATACCGTCAAATTCCATACACAGGATAAATAGGTCATATCATAATAGATTATAACACTGATTTGTTTCAATCATTCCTACTTTCAATGCAAACTCAACACAAAAAACTACAATGAAAGAGATGAATAGCGACCCGCGGCCTGGCTTTCCCGAATATGGTTCTGACTTTTTTGACAACATTTTTCGAATGGATTAATACATTGGTTTGCTTAAATTTTTTTACTTTCAATGCAAACTTAATTAATTTAGTGAATTGTTAGAGATGAATAGCGAACCGCGTTCTGGCTTTCTCCAATAGTGTTCTGGCTGTTTTTAACACTTTTTTCGTATCATTTCACACAAATAATCCGTGGGTCATGTTCTAATAGATAACGCACTAGTTTACTTAAAACATTCCCAACTTCTATGCAAAATCAATAAATTTCACACACATGATAAGTGGAGCAGCTTCTAATAGATTTATTAACTTGTTTGCTCTAAATTGCCCACTTTCGATGCAAATTCGATAAATTTCATTGTAATGTGGCGATAAATAGCGAACCGCGGTCTGGCTTTCCCGAATCGCGTTCTGACTGTTTTTAAAACATATTTACCTTAAATTTCACACACATAAGTGGATCAGCTTTTAAATATAAACCAACTCGTTTACTTCAAACATTCTTAATTCTATGCAAAATCAATAAATTCCACTGTATAATGTGGCGGCGAACCGCCGTCTGGGTTTTCCGAATCGCGTTCTGATTGTTTTTAAAACAATTTGTCGTCAAATTTCACACACATGATAAGTGGATCAGCTTCTAAAGATAAATCAACTCGTTTATTCAAACATTCGTAAATTCGTAAATTCGCAAAATCAATAAATTTTACTCTAATGTGGCGATGAATACTGTGATCAACATTTGTTGTTTTTTTTTTATGAATTTGCCCTTTTATATTATAAATTATAAAGTTAACAGTAGAAAAGTAGGCCTGTTTGAAGCAAACAAGTTAATGAATCTGTTAGAAGCTGATCCACTTATCATGTGAGTGAAATTTGACGAAAGATGTTGTAAAACAGTCCGAACGCGATTCGGGAAAGCCAGACCGCGGTTCGCTATTCATCACCACATTACCGTGAAATTGATTGAATTTGCCTAGAAAATAGGTCTGTTTGAAGCAAACAAGCTAATAAATCTATTTGAAGCTGATTCACTTATCATGTGAGTGAAATTTGACGAAAAAATATTTTATAAACAGCCAGAACGCGATTCGGGAAAGTCATACCGCGGTTCGCTATTCATCGCCACAGAACATTGAAATTTATTGATTTTGCATAGAAGGTAGGAATGTTTGGATCAAACGAGTGCATTAATCTATTAGAAGCTGATCCACTTATCATGTATGTGAAATTTGACGAAAAAATGTTTTTAAAAAAGCCAGAACCAGACTCTGGAAAACCAGACCGCGGTTCGTTATTCATCGCCAAAGAACATTGACGTTTATTGATTTTGTATAGAATGTAGTGAAATTTGAATCAGACGAGAGCATTAATCTATTAGAAGCTGATCCACTTATCATATATGTGAAATTTGACGAAAAAATGTTTTAAAAACAGCCAGAACGCGATTCGGGAAAGCCATACCGCAGTTCGAAAGTCATCGTCAAAGAACATTGAAATTTATTGATTTTGCATAGATTGTTTATTTGTTTGTTTGATTGGGGTTTAACGTCGTACTCAAGGGCATTTCACTTATATGACGACGGATTCTCCACTTCTAACTGTTCCTTGCCCTAGTATGGTGGAAAACCGGGAGGAAACCTCTTAAAAATCACCCCTGCGATTGCCGGAGCCATATCTTGTGAATCACTCATATACCCGAGGGTTGACAGACGGACTCGATCCTGTAAACGGTAAATTCGAACTAGGCGTTAGAAAACGCGCTCGCTAACCACTACGCCACGGCCGCGGGCGATTTTGCATAGAAGGTAGGGAGGTTTGAAGCAAACTAGTGCATTAATCTATTAAAAGCTGATCCACTTATCATGTGTATGAAATTTGACGAAATTACAAAAAAAAAACCAGAAGGCGATTCGGGAAACCCAGACCGCGGTTTGCTATTCATCGCCACATAACATAGAAATGTATTGAGTTTGCATAAAATATAGGGAGGTTTGAAGCAAATGAGTTGATTTATCTTTAGAAGCTGATCCACTTATCATGTGTGTGAAATTTGACGAAAAGATGTGTTAAAAACTGCCAGAACGCGATTCGAGAAAGCCAGACCGCGGTTCGCTATCACCGCCACATAACATTGAATTTTGTGGAGTTTGCATAAAATGTAGGGAGGTTTGAAGCAAACGAGTGCATTTATCTATTAAAAGCTGATCCACTTATTATGTGTGTGAAATTTGTCGAAAATATGTTTTAAAAACAGCAAGAGCGTTATTCGGGAAACCTAGACCGCGGTTCGCTGTTCATCGCCACATAACATTAAAATTTATCGAATTTGACTCGAAAGTATGCATGTTTGAAGCAAACAAGTTGATTTATCTTTAGAAGCTGATCCACTGATCATGTGTGTGAAATTGACGAAAAATGTTTTAAAAACAGCCAGAACGCGATTCGGGAAAGCCAGACCGCGGTTCGCTATTCATCGCCACATAACATTGAAATTTATTGATTTTGCATAGAAGTTAGGGATGTTTGAATCAAACGAGTTGATTTATCTTTAGAAGTTGATCCACTTATCAAGTGTGTGAAATTGACGAAAAAATGTTTTTAAAACAGCCAGAATGCGATTCGGGAAATCCAGACCGCGGTTCGCTATTCATCGCCACATACCTTTGAAATTTATTGATTTTGCATAGAATTTAGGGATGTTGAAGCAAACGAGTTGATTTAACTTTAGAAGCTGGTCCACTGATCATGTGTGTGAAATTGACAAAAATAATTTAGTGGTCTTACTAAATGGTGGATTAAACCGGTAGAAAACCTCCCACAATTACCACTGAACCACGCCAGCGGCTACACAATTATGATGTTGAAAAGTCAACTACTTGGCCAGAAAAAGGTAAAATATTATACTATTCTAACGTTAGCTATACTGTACTGGTATTTAATTTTTAGTTTGTATTCTCATAGTTTGTGTTGATACATATTATTAAAGATAATACACATGAACCCAGCGCACACCTCAGAATACAAACGTGTAGGGTATTCGTTGCCATTGCTCTTTGAATAAGGGCTGTGTGTTTTAATCATAGTCATGCATGGACTCATGGCAATATAAGTTTGCACTGGATAGGAACCCATTTTTCATCGCTTGTTTGACATCATCATTCTTTAATAAGCGTGTCTCTGCTGCTGTACTCTGCAGAAGTGACGTCGTACAAACACAGCCGTTCCCTCCATAATTCAATTAATTTGTCTTCATCTTCGGTAGTCCAAATTTCAAGCAGCCATCTTGAAAATGTCTGCCAGCGCTTGTTATTACCATTTCATACAAATAGCTCTGCATATCAATATCTA